>JARYGA010037605.1:0-38499 GCA_030545235.1 Helianthus tuberosus
ATCTCTCTTCATACCCGGCCACCAGTACTTGTAGCGAAGGTCCTGGTACATTTTATCGGCACCGGGATGAATAGAATATTGAGACTTGTGGGCTTCGTCCATCAAAATCTGTCGCAAATTGGTCCGCTTAGGGATCCAAATTCGGTCCAGAAAGTAGAATATCCCACTCGACTTATTCACAAGCTGGGCTCCATCGTGATAGATCATTTCCTTCTTCAAGGTGCGCTCATTAAAACAAGCATGTTGGGCTTCGTGGATGAGGGTTTCGAGATCGTATTGGGCTTGGATATTACGAACGCTGAGCAGATAGCTCCGTCTGCTGAGGGCGTCGGCAACGACAATTGCTTTTCCTGGGTGATAACGGATCTCACAATCGTAATCATTGAGAAGTTCTACCAATCGGCGTTGACGCATATTAAGTTCCTTCTGGTTAAAGATATGTTGTAGGCTCCTATGATCGGTGAAGATCATGCACTTGGTACCATACAGGTAGTGTCGCCAAATCTTCAACGCAAAAACAACTGCGCCTAGCTCGAGGTCGTGGGTTGTATAGTTCTTCACGTGGATCTTGAGCTGACGAGATGCGTAAGCGATAACCCTGTCTCGTTGCATGAGAACACAACCAAGGCCAAGGTTTGAGGCATCGCAATAGACAATAAAGTCATCGTTTCCGTCGGGTAGAGTGAGGACAGGAGCATTGCAAAGCATGTGCTTGAGGGTTTGGAAAGCAGACTCTTGTTCAGTTCCCCAAACAAAAGGCTTGTCTTTTTGTGTGAGAGCGGTAAGCGGCACAACGATTTTAGAGAACCCTTCGATAAATCGACGATAATAGCCCGCTAGTCCGAGAAAAGAACGAACTTCAGACGGGTTCTTCGGCGTAACCCAACTCTTAACTGCTTCAATCTTCGCGGGATCGACGTGAATACCTTGACTATTGACAATGTGACTGAGGAATTGAACCTCCTCCAGCCAAAATTAGCACTTGGAGAACTTGGCATAGAGTCGATTCCCTTGGAGTAGCTCGAGAACCAAACATAGATGTTGCGCGTGTTCGGCTTTCGACTTCGAATAGATCAGGATATCATCGATGAACACGATGACGAAACGGTCAAGAAATGGTTTACACACCCGATTCATCAGATCCATGAAAACCGCGGGTGCGTTGGTTAGACCAAAAGGAATAACAACGAACTCATAATGGCCGTATCGAGTGCGAAAAGCGGGTTTGGGTATATCCTCCTCTTGGATGCGTAGTTGGTGATAGTCTGAGCGCAGATCGATCTTGGAGAAGCACGTAGCACCTTGTAACTGGTCAAACAAATCATCAATGCGAGGCAGGGGATAGCGATTCTTGATTGTCAACTTATTCAATTCCCGATAGTCGATGCACATCCTGAACGACCCATCCTTCTTTTTGATGAAAAGGATCGGCACGCCCCATGGAGAGGTGCTCGGGCGAATGAAGCCTTTATCAAGCAATTCCTGAAGCTGACTCGAGAGTTCACGCATTTCAGACGGAGCGAGTCGATAAGGAGCTCTAGCAATAGGGTTTGCTCCAGGAATGAGGTCGATACGAAAGTCGATATCACGACTTGGCGGAAGTCCGGGAAGATCCTTAGGAAAAACGTTAGGAAATTCACGAACCACAGGAACGTCTTTCACTCCAGGTCTTCCTTTCTTTTCCTTCTCCACTACTACAATATTAGCCAAGAAAGCTCTATATTCCTTACGGAGATACTTGCTAGCTTGGACACATGACATGAGCTTAAGACACTTCGAAGGGGTCTCACCATAAACACATAATAAATCACCATTCGCGAGCGAGAATCGAATCATTTTATCGAAGCACACAACTTCAACATGGTTTTCACAAAGAAAGTCCATGCCTACTATGATGTCAAAACTTCCGAGTTGCATCGGAATAAGGTCAATCGGAAAGATGTGATTGTTGAGCTCAAAAGTACAATCACGAAGAACAGAATTGACGGCGACGGTTCTTCCGGTGGCGACTTCGACATCGAACGTCGAGGGGAGATGGGAGCGCTTACGATTAAGGAGCTTCTCGAATTCAAACGATACAAAACAGTTATCGGCTCCAGTATAAAAGAAAAACATGAAGCATAAATACCATTCACAAGGAACGTACCATTGACCACATTGTTGTCAGCCTGTGCTTGGCGCGCATTGATGTTGAATGTTCTGGCGCGGGCGGCTTGTTGCTGTTACTGTTGAGGCTGTTGCTGCTGCTGCTGCTGGGGCTCTTGTTTCACATCCATGTTCGGGCACATGTTCGCGAAGTGGTTGGGATCACCACACGCGAAGCAGACTCTGGCGTTGATCACGGGTGGCTGAGCCGCTTGTTGACCTTGAGGAGCTGGAAGTAGAGCTTGAAGAGCAGTATCTTGGGCTGGTGCTTGTCGAGGACCAGTACGGCAATTGGCGGTAAAGTGGCCGTACATGTTGCAATGCACACAAAATCTGCAGGCGATTCCCACCGGATGATGATAAGTACATGTCGGGCAAGCAGGGTGGGGACCAGTGTAAGCACGCTTTGCAGGTTGTGCATAGGTAACTGGTGCTGGAGCTGATCGGTGCTGAGATTACTGCTGAGCCGGTACGGCTTGAAGCGGAGCAACAGTAGTAGTGACAGCACAGTTCTTGTTGCTGGAGCTGCTGTTGTTGCTCTTCCTCTTGCGACGAGAGGATTTCGATGACTGAGCGGTGGCGGTTTCGGCGGTTGGTGCGGCGGTAGCTTGGTGCAGGTTCTTGGTAGTTTTATCCCAAAATCCAGCTTTGACTCGCTTGTCGTTGATTTCAGCGGCAAGCATGTAAGTTTCTTCGATTGTTGCTGGCTTTGAAGCATGCACAAAATCTGCAACACAGTCTGGCAGAGCTCGAATGTACTTCTTGATCGTCATCTCCGGCGTCTTCACTTGGTCAGGACAGATGATACTGAGCTGCTTAAAGTAAGCAGTCAGAGCTGCGTTCTCTCCATCTTTCTGCTTGATATGCCAGAATTCATCCTCCAGCTTTTGGCGTTCATGGGGGGGGGAGGCATAATTCATCTATCATAATGGCCTTCAGCTCTTCCCACGTCAGCTCATAGACTGCGTCATTTCCGCGTTTGTTCCTCTCGGTCGTCCACCAGTCTAGTGCACGGGACTGGAAGACGCCTGTAGCATTCAGAGTACGAAGATTTTCAGGACATCCACTCTGGCGCAGAGTGACTTTGATGGAATCAAACCATTGAAACATAGCCGTAGGGCCATCTTCGCCAGTAAATTCCTTTGGACCACAAGCTTTGAACTGCTTGAAACTAAAAGCAGTCTTCGGTGCATCTGTTCGAGACTCTTCAGACGATTTGCTAGCGTTTTCGTTCAGTTCACTAACAATCTGAGGAAGTACTTTAGCGATTTGAGTAGCGACTAGAGAGGCGAGTCGCTTGTCAGCTTGCTTTCGTTTCATGGCACGAGAGTGAAGTGATCCAGTGGACGACATTGTCTGCAACAAGCATCACCATAGGATTCAATCACTGTTTCATCGATTCTCACCTCACACGCCTAGTACTACTAAAGCTCAGGAACACGGACATGTAAACACACAGGCACATAAACACAGATTCACATAGGCACAGAAGCACATAAGCACGTAAGGCACGGAAACACAAAAGCACAGAATCACATATTCACAAGAGGCAGTCAGAATACAGAAACTTATCATTCAAAGTCCGCGAGCGTTCAAGAATAGCGTTCGCGTATAGCGTAGCGAGTAGTATAGTATAAGCGAATAACAGCGCAAGCAACACAGCGTACGGTGGTTCCTCATGGTAGTAGCGATTTGTCAGCGTTTTGTGGTAGACGTGCAGAGTCGTGTGTGTCGGTCAAGCAAATAGCGAAAATCGAATAAATCACCAAAAACTGTAACACATAAATAGACAAAATCACACAACGCACATAGAATCCACATAAAATGACATACATCAGAGTTGGCAGTAGCGAGCTCAGAATCGAAACACATAAAAATCGAGAATAGATTGTCTGCAGCTATTTAGACGTTGACTAACCAAAGTGGTTCGACTATTCACAAGGACTTTTAGTACACACTTGGCCTTCGGGACTGTGTTTTCGCCTCGAATTTGGGCGAATGGCACGCATCCTTCCAGTCACAGTGTGACTTCAAGTCGTTGGAGTCCGTCGAGACTTTGGTGGGAGTTTTGTAAAACAAAATATAGGTCGGAATAAGTCGTCGAGGTTCGGGTTTCACCCCTGACTTAACGACTTCGTTCCTTTTTTTTATAAAATAAGGAGAAATTATGCGTCAAAGTATGGATTTCACTCCTGGTTAAGCGCAAATTCCCCTGTTTGTTAGACAAAATGCGGGTCGAACAAGCAACTTAGTTGAGAGTTTGCGGTTTTCACACCTAATCTCAACCTAGTCGCTCGTTCATTTATGAAAATTAGAGTGTAGTGATAGTGTAGCGTAAGCGAGAATAGCGAGATATAGCAAGTAAGCTTGTACATAACCCCTACAGGGTGTGCACAAGTCGGTCTGTTGGTACCTAACTATAGACTAGGTCGTTTCTAAGACATCGACCCGGACTAGATCGAGTCTTGCCTAATTCCCTATAGTTATGGCTCTGATACCAATCTGTCACACCCCAACCGATGGCGGAAACATCGGGGCGTGACACTGAGCGAAACAGATTGTCCAGAAGTTTCCATAACAACTATGATTACCAATTATTTAAAGCATCATGTCCCATACCATGACATAAAAAGTAATATAAGATCTGGTCAAATTATTCTGTTCCGACAACTCAGATTTCAATTACAGACAATTCATTTATTCGTTTCTAGACCTTTCCTAGCCTCGATTTCACAGCAAGTCAAGCATAAAATCATCCTAAGCACCTGCCACATACGTTAAAGTAAAAGTCAATACACATAGTGTAAAGGTGAGCATACAATTTTAATAGGTATAATAGAGTTCGGAATTGTTTACGCATAACCAGCACGTACACAGTGTAAAATGAGGCATGTTAGTTATCGACATGAACCTATTGATACCAATGACTGCGGGTTGACTGCCCAAGGCATTTCGTAATACACACTCACCACTGTGAGCCATGTAACAAATTGTCCTTAACAACCCCTGAGTGAACAGGTGCTGAGTCCAAACTATAGTACTATTGTTGTTAAGGCAGGTAGACAACATTCCATGTGTAAACATAACAAACAAGCATTCATTAAGTCACGTATAACATGCGGTAACGGTTAGCGTTAAAGTATTGCGTAGTGTGTTTGATGTGATTTAGTATAAGTAATGTATGTAACACCTAAAAGTGCGTAAAGCAAAAAGGGACCGAGTATACTCACAGCAATGATGGATTGAAGGGAGCACTAGAGAGTAAGGTTAGCCTGATCAGAATGATAGCATAAACGATAAGTGGCGCGTAAAAAGAAGCAAAGTGTCAGTGGATCGGACGGCAATCCGATCGGGTGACCGGTCGATCAGATGACAATCCATTCGGGTGGTCGCACGTTCGGGTGACCACTCGATTGGATTGTCATCTCATTTGGGATAGATGTGTTTGTGTATGATGGCTTGTCTTTTGAAGTTTTTGTTGTAGCATTTTGAAAACAGAGAAGTATCTCTATCTTTCAGGTCGGTCGATCGAACGACTGTTCGATCGGACAATAATCCGATTGGCGAGGCTTCTCAGGTGGAGAACAAGTTCACAGCAGGACTGTCACTCGATCGGATGACTATCCGATCGGGTGGCAATCCGCTCGGATTGAACATGTTCAAAAATTGTTTAAGTATTGAAGTCAAAACATCACATGGTCGAATGGCAATCCAGTCGGGTGGCAATCCGATCGGACGGCAATCCGTCCCAGTTGACCTGGTCGTCTTCTTCCTTGGTTGTTTTGGTAGTTTGTCGTTTTCTCGAGACCGTTTGATAACGTGCTAAACAACAGAAACCTCGTCAAGACTTAGTGGCCCGATCGGACAGGAATCACCCTAGTCCGACCAGTTAACTGTTCGAGAGGGTGTTTCATGTTTAACCCGAAATCGGTAATCTCTTGGATAGAGTCCGGATCTTGAACCAACACATCCACAAGAAAGAGTAGAAGATTAGAACAAGCTCCGATTCTATCGGTTTTGAGTGTAAAAGAGTTGAAAGAAAGTTGGAAACCGTCTTTCAATCCTTTTCACAATGAATATGTTCAGATCTATGAAAGATCTTCGTTTATTCATGTGGAAATCGTTCAGATTCAAGTTGTTCTTGAAGGATTGTTGCTAAAACATGAAGTTCTTATGAACACCATTATGACATCATCCCGGAACACCTCAAGTCTAGTGATTTCACGGTTAAAAGTTAAGATTCAAAATATAGAAAGGTGTAGGAGTGCGTGTAGATCAAGAAAGTACAAGATTTAGGTGGAAAACTTACAAGATTTGTGAGAAATCGGAAGAAATAAGCTTGAATGCGGCTGAGTTGAACAAGGGAACTGTCACCATCAAGGAGGTGACAAATGAAGGGTATTTATAGGGTTTCCATAAATGGAAAGGAGAGTAAGTGGCTGGTTGATCGAGTGGCAGCCCGTCCGGGTGGCAGCTCGCTTGAGTGGCACTCCGCTCGGGTAACAGCCCAATCGGGTGGCAACTCGGTTCGAGTGCTTGGCGCGATGAGTTTTGCGATTTCGATTCGAGTGTTGAGCGTTGCGATGTGATAGAGTTTCCTATTCAAATTACTTTTAATCCCAACTACTATATCAACATACAATCATCCTTATTTAACGTTCGTTTAGTGTTTGCGATTGAGTTGCGATTGCGTTTTGATTAATCACCACATCATAAAACATAAATAACATGCACAAGTAACACATAAAGGCACACACACATAAGAACACTAACCAGAACGCGTAATTCGAGTTGCGAGTGCGATTGCAATAAGCGATAAATAGCGATTAAACCTGATTATTAACATATACTCCACATAATTAAGCATAAAAATAGACGATCTACAAGTCAAAGAAGTTAAAACGGGAATGGAGCGTGGGGTGACAGATCGCAATTAGCAATCTTGTCTCCCTTTGACTTCAATATTGACTTTGACTTTGACTTTCGAAACACGGGGTGTTACAATCATTGATTCCTAACAAAAAACCAACGATACGGGGAGAAAGTATTATGACTTGTTGGCTTGATGTTAATTAATGTTGCATGTAAAATAACATGTCCATAACATATGAACTTCTACTCTCATGATCATAGGTTTTGCAACCAATCATAGACGTTTAGCGATCGTCTCAACAAAACATGTATTCCAATGATGATCAATAACTTGGGAATCCAATTCACTATTACAACCGAAATAAATATGTCAATCTGGAATAATATGCTTGTGATCACATTGGCTAAGCCATAATCACATAAACTTTAGGTTGTGGATTTGATAACCATTTAGATGATGCATCAATTTAAAACACTAAATGGTATCACGTTTCGGATATGCATATGTAACACCTCGTAAAATCGTGTCCAATAATGTATTGACACGTGTCCCTAATCCTAATTATGTCAAAAGTTGGTTAAGAGGGTCTATTTTCGTCAAAAACGAAAACTATGTTTATGGAAGGACGAAAAGTGTCAACATGCTGAAACTAAGCCTCTAAGTGACCTTATACGGTGTCCGTATTCTCATATGAGCCACTTGTTGGAAGTGAGGAGCCGTTTACATAATTGTTTGAAAGTTTCGTAATCGTTTGAAAGTTTGCGCGACGAAGGGTTAAAAGCGTCAACATGTTAATTCTTACCTCTGTGTGAACTTTTAACAAACCCGGAGCTTTATGATTTTCAATCATACTCTCGGGAATACCTAATATTGGCCATTTAGGGTTTTGATGCCGTTAAATGATAAAACACACAAGTCCTCTGAGTGACCGTATACGGTGTCCGTATTCTCATATGAGCCACTTGTTGGACGTGAGGATCCGTTTACATAATTGTTTGAAAGTTGCGTAGAGTTTTATGATGCTTGGTCATACTCTTGGGTGTGCCTAATATTGGCCAATGAGGGCTTTTTGTGATAATCATAACAAAACATGCATTATTCGAGCTCAAGGACTATTTACGAAAAACTACGAAAGTCTGCCAATTCTCGTAGCGACGTACACTCCAGAACAAGGTCATAAGCTAAACATACCCTAAATACCTTTAACATAGCTTAGAAATAAGTTTTGGAGGGTTCGGTGTGTGAAAATATGCTTATTTGATCACAGGGACTAAAAGCGTCAAAACTGCGAAAGTATGCAAATTAGCGCATATTCTGCGAATTGGCCATATCCGTACATCCAAAAAAAATTTTAATCATTAAAATATTATATTTTAGTGATGGGAATGCAAAAATACCATTCATTGCGTAATTTGGATTGTTTTCGCGTCCGTTCGAACGTTCGTCGTAATTAACCGAAAAACGCGACCGTACTACCGAACGAACCGACATACATGATGTTTCCAAGCATATTTCAAGTTACATATGCCTTAACATCCTTATATAGCCTAAAAATTAGGTTAACGGGTGTTAAAAGTGACAAAACACGACGAAACAAGTCCAGGGGCCTGAAATGACAAAGTTTGAAAGTTGTTGTGTGTGTATGAGCTGGGCAGGCCGTAGCCTACGCCCCCTGCAGCGTAGCTGTTAGGATCGGAGGCTCTCATGATTGTGTTTGTTTGTATGTTTAGAATGATTTGTAAACATGAAAACATGTAAAGTGCAGCGGAAATGAAAACGAACTTTGTAAACACAATCAAATGGAGAAAATAGTTTGATAAACAATTGCTTCTCATAGAGTCAAAAGATTTACAAATCAAAGCAAAAGATTACAGATATGCTTACAAACTAAACTCCCCCTCAGCCTGATGCCCCAAGGTTGGTTGCACACAAGATGAAAGGATTAGACATGAGGAGAAGAACTCGCTCAGTCAATCAAATGTAACAGTACAGGGCACTGTTACATTTATAGGCAATCCAAACCACTGAGGTATCTCAGCTGACGTCACCATGAAAGCGACGTCTAACAGCCTAACAACCTGTATCTACTGTCCTTACACAAACACTGCTAACCTAACCACTGACTATACATAAAACAAACAATTTACTAAACAGCTGCTCTCCCTTTATGTCAGTGCTTTACTCAAGGTTGATCAGTCCTTGACTGGGCAGTGCTTTATCATCAGTAGATAGGACCAGCAGTGTTGGATGCTTCAGGGTTTTGATCAGCAGTTGAAAGACCAGCAGTAGTTGTATCTGAACAGCGGATAAAGACCATCAGTTGTTATAAATCACTTTCAAGGGGAAAGCTTAATGTAAACTGCTGCTTATTATGAATCCTCTGTTGTGACCTGGTTTTGGCTTTACATTATCTGTTCCTCTGGTAGGGTTCAATCCCAACAATCTCCCCCTGGAACAGATAATGCCAAAACCCTTCATTATTCAGGACCTTTATTACCCATCAAGAGTGCCTTAGCTTGTTCTTTGAATTCAGCTTCAAATTCCTTTGCACTCTGGTCATCCTCATCCCTACACAATGAAAGTTCAAGGAGATCCTGCAAATCTTGAACACTAAGGCCTAGTGCTTCTTTCCTTGATATGTACTTCATATTTCCATTGGATCTGACAATAGTCAATACATGGGTCTTTTGGTCAGACATCCACTTTAGTACTTTCGAACCCAATGGATTTCTTGGGAGAGATTTATTTGAAGATGAGTTGAGGGATAATGGCCTTGAAAACACCTGCAGACTTTCAGACATTCTTTTGAAAGCTTCTTCAATGACTTTGTCTACTGCAGCTATATCTTCTGCAGTTTCTTGTTCAATAAGTTCTTGTCTTTCAGCTTCTGTCTTGTCTTTAGCAGTGTTTGGAGACGCAGGTTTGTTTAATGCCTTAAAAAGGCTTTGAAGCTTTGTTGAAGTTTCTTCTTTTAGACCCATTTTCGTGATGGTATCTTTGAAGTACTCTGCTTCCTTTTCTATTACCTCTTCTTCAGTCAGCTGTTCTCCCTCTTCTTGATTTGTTACAAAAGTAGACCGGAACAGTGTGTCGAGGTTTCCCATCTTCTTTTCAAGCTTCATCATTTGTTCTTGCTTCTTAGAAGTGCCTGAAACAGTTATCTTTCTTTTCTTCAGCCTTTCGTAGGCTTCATCAGTCTGCTGTTTTGATCATTTTGATATGGCTTCAGCAGTATCCATTTTTGCATCCACCAGCTCCTTTTTCTTTATTTTATACTCAGCAGTGAAGTCAGCAATGAGCTTTTTGAATTTGTTCCAGTTTGGAGCATTTTTCTTCTTTGTAGGATCATTCTTAATTCTGTCAGTCCTCTCAGCCTCATGCTTTAGAGCGATTATTGGCCATTCTTCAAACTGTTTTTCTTCAGCAGGATAGAATTTTTCTTTCATAATGTAGGCAAGATATTGTTTTCTTAGCTCTTTGCGTTGTTCAGCCTTTTCTTTGATTAGTTCCTGTGCGAATTCTTCCATCTGCTTTACCTTTTCAAGGAAGAAATCCAGTCTTTTAGCAATGCCTTCTTCGCTTAGACGTTCACGTTCACTTTCAAATTTAGCTCTTGCTTTAGCCTGCCTTGCCTTGAGTTTGAGGTAATCATCCATATCCTCTGGTGGCATGTAGCCTATGAGTGAGGAGAATCTCCTTTTTGAAGGATCTTCTTCTGTATAGAATTGCCTCATCTCATTTTTGATAGCTTCAAGTTCCAGTGGATGTTGTGCAGCATTAGGATCATGTGTACCCTCATCGGCAGGTATTGGCTTTCTTTTTCTGTTGAAGAGCTTTGGCTGTGAAGTAGGAGAGGTGAGAGCAGTGGTGGATGACTGACTAACAGCTGTTGAGACAACTGGTGTCTCAACATCTGCTGTCATTACAACTGCTGATATGTCAGCAGTTGTCTTCTGCTTTTGAGCAGGGGATGGAAGTGGTGAGGTAGTTTTTGATGGTGGTGATGGTGGTGGTGAATCATCATCTGATATGAGATTCCTTCTCCTTTTTAATGAAGAAGGAGCAGATAATGTTTTGGGTGGATCAGTGGTGGTAGATTGGATAGCAGTGGTTTGTGACAGTGATTGACTGACAGTGGTTGAAACAACTGGTGTTTCAATCACTGTTGTCATTACAACAGATGTTGTAACATCTGTTGTCTTCTGTTTTATGATAGGAGGCAGTGGTGATGGTATGATTGTAGATGATGATGGTGGAGCAGTAGTTGTAGTGGTGTGTGGTAGAGTGGTGTGTGTTGATGACATGGCAGCTGTTTGGCTACTGACAGCAGTTTTTGTAACTACTGCTGTATCAGCTGTTTGGCTAACAGGTTTTGAGACCTGCTTTTCTTTTTCTTTTTCTTTTTCAGACTCAACATGAAGGCCATGTTCTATTCCCATCCTGTTCATTTTTCCCAACAGCTTGTTATTCTCCCCCTTTTTGGCATTATCTGAAGGGGGGTTTACAAGAAATGGTATGGAAGAAGGAACTTTGCCAGAGGCACTTTGAATGCTAGCCTTTATAGCCTTGATATCTGCTTGAGTGTCTTTAAATCTTGATTCAACCATGTTGGTCAGCATTTGTACTTGAATAGCATGCTTTTTGTCAGCCATAAGTTGCTGTGCTTCAAGCATGGGTTGAAAAGTATTCCAAAGCTCATTTTCAGCAAATGCATGTTGTGCAGATGCTTGAGCAGGAACAGCAGTGGCTTGTGCTTTCTGAGCTTTTAAAATCTCTTGCAACATCTCCTTTATTTCAGCAACTGATTCTTCAAGTTTGTCAACTCTGCCCGTCAATTCCTGATATCTTGAATCATCACCTACTTTAGTAGGATCATCTGAATCCCCACCAGCAGTGGTTATATCAATATGTGTCTTAGGAACAGAGTCCCAAAAATCACCCATTGATGCCCCTTGTTCTCGGTACTGGGGACTTCTTTCTTCAGCACTCGATAAACCTTTGATGGTACCAGTGGTTAGATCCAACTCACTGGTGGTCACCGAAGTTGCCATGGAAGAAATTGCCTTCAAGAGAGTCTTACTTATGAAACAACTGTCCAACTGAGGATCTGTTGATCCACCAGTTGTAGTTGCTGCTCCACTTGAACTACCACCCAGAGTTACTTGTAACTCAGGGGGTGTAACCTCCTCAACTGTTGCTGGGATAGCAGGAGTAGTAGCATCAGACCCAGTCACTTGTAGGGGTATACTCTCAGTGATAGGTGATAGAGAGGAACTGGTTTGTGTCTGAGCTATAGCAGCTGCATGCAACAAAGGTAGCATGGATTGTGGCATTATTATTGGTGAGGGGATGGGGGTTGAAAGAGACATGTCCTTGGGATCAGGACTGAGGAAGATGGATCCAAGTGGATTCAGAGCTTCATATTGTGGTGTCCCTGTGCTTACAACCTGATCCTTTTGTGAGGATGCAGGAGGAGTTTTAGGCATGGGTTGAGATCTTTCTTCCAACTGCTGTGAGGAAGTAGCAGCAGTGGTTTGTGGTGACTTTTGTGTTGTCACAGGCATTTCCTCTGGGATCTCATCTTCCAGAGTTGCCTTTGTTTTGGGTTTGGTGGGTTTTCTGGATGTTTTTCTTTTGGTCTTTTTGGTTATGTCAGGTGTGGGTTTCAAAGCAGTGGTTGTGCTGCTATGATCACCTGGAGCAGTGGGCTCAGCAGCTGATACCTGAGGAGCAGTTGTAACCGCTAAAATCTGCTCAGGTACCCTTGCTTTTGTTTTTATTGGTGCCATCATCCTTGAAAATGTTTCTTTTGTTAAGCTTTTTATTTGACAATGAACACCTTGTTTTGGCAAATTTTCATTTTCCTTTACAAATTTTTGTTTAAAGTAATAACTCAAAAATCTTGGAAAAAGTAAAAATGCTTTGTTGTCAACATTTTTCACTAAGTCATTGAAGATTTCCTGGGAATAGTTGTAATCTTTGTTGTTCAAAATGGCATACCCCAGGCATTGAATCTTCAATGGTATTTCATTAAATGATGTTGTTTTATTTGAAACACACATCAAAAGTGTGTGAAATAAAAATCTTGGAGCAGATGGAAAATAACCTTTTTGTAAGGTATCAACCTTTGATTGTTCTGCATACCCCCTTTTTACGAAATCAGTTTTCATCTCGGCTTTCTCAAAAGAGAGTTTACCTTCCTGATCGTTGAGATTAAAGACTTCGGAGATCGACTGTGGGGTTATTTGAACTGCTTTACTCTGTATTGAGGAGTTAATGGCTATGACTTTTCCGTCTTGTTTTTCAAGCGACGCCTTTTTCCAAAACTCTCTCTGAGTTTGCAGATAGATGGGAGCATTTGCTGTCAACAAAGTTTTGTACTTTGATGCAGATAATGTATCAATGATGGTGTCAAAGGTGTGATTATCAGTAGGTTTTGTGAGTAAACCCAGATAGTTGTGAGATTGTTTGAATGGTATTTCGATGGGTTCTTCGGCCGTTTGAGCGACCTCTTTGGAAGGTGATGGTGATTTAGGTTTTGATTTTGATTTTGTCATTTTTGCGGAGAAGAACGAAAGAGGATTTTGGAGATTTTGAGAAGAAGGGTTGGAAACTGCTATGAGAAGAGAATTTTGGAATTCAATTCGACAGTGTAAAACCCTGTTTGGGGTTTAGGGCAGGGTTTTATTTAAAAAATGATCGCTGATGTGGCAGCGGTTATTAAGATCTGAGGGCTAAAAACTGACCACGTGTCAAACACTGATGAAGTGGATGAAGTATGGAGAACAGTTGTTTTAAGGGCCACTGACGTATCAAGCATCAGTGGTTACAACGGTAAAAATTATGGGCAGTGGATGATTTTTACTATCAGTGGATAGCATATCAGTGGATAAGACACTGATTTTGAGCATCAGTGCTTTTCAAGAAAATGAGGGATCAGTGGTTAACTTTCAGCAGTGGACAGTGTTTAGAGATCAGACGTTGGAACAAAACAGTGGTTAGGGTAAATGGTACAAATCTGAAGAACAGGTGTTTCAGCAACAGTTTTGAGGATTTTCATTCAAGGTTTTGCCACATGTCAATTTTGAAAGACAGTGGTTTAGTACCCCAGATGATGAAAACTTTTTGCTAAGGCAACTCATTTTCGTTTAATATTCAATTAAAACATGAGTACCCTAGTAATTCAAGAACAGTTTGCAATCAATTTTTGATGAAAATTTAGGAGCAAGCCTGAGTATGACATGATCATGACATATGTACCATTTCCTTTTGACCCATTTATGAGGACACAGATACCACCAAAAATAAGGTATTACATCCTGACAGGAGCTGAAACTATTGCCAACAAAAACAAGCAAGAGTTCCAAATATATTATTCCAAAAAAAAATGAATAATATATCCTGGTTATTTGAGAAAATCCTTTGAAAAAAAAAATGGTTAAAGGATTTTCTGAGAACAGTATCAAAAAGGATCTGGTGTATTTTCAATAAAAGACATAATCATATCATTCTCAAGTTTTATAAAAATGGTCAGTGGTTTGACAGCAGTGGTAGAATATTTTGACAACATTTTGACCAGTGTTTGGTACCATTTTCTGTGTCAGTTGATTGCAAACATGAGGACACATGGACACATGAGTTTTGAAGATCCTGTTGTAGATCTAATTTCTATGTGATGATTTTGAAAATTTGTCTAGTCCTTTTGTAAGTTCAATCACTGGGAACACTAATGTCACTTGAACTTTCTTGAACTAATAAGCACAAACAGTTGCTTAATTGACCATTATTACCCCAAGCTTTGACTCTTAAGTGTTTTAAGTTTATTCCCTTTTCTTCTGAGTTCAAAAGTTTTGAGATAAACACACTTCAGAGTTTTTGTGAATATTAGTCCAAAATCATTTTGCAATAATGTTTTGAGAGACTTGGTCATGTTTTCACAAGTTTTTCACCCAATCTCACATTACATATGATACAGACTATGTTGACCCCTGCTTTCTTAATGTATTTGAACATAGTTGATTTTGTCCTTTTTAGGAACTCAACCTGTTTTCAACACATAAGATCTAAATAACTAAAGTTTTAATTTCCCTCTTTTTGTGTTTAACAAAGCAACGATATTTTTATGAACATAGGTTTTGTTAATCTGAGGTTTGTACTTTAGTATTTAATGAAAACATCACAGATTACACATCAACAGTTTAAATCAATTTAGAATATAAAAATAATCTCATGGTTTAACAGATATTGCTTTCAGATCTAGAAACCATGAGGATCTTGTGCATGAATTTTCTTGTTGTGTGAAATTTGTGTGTCATATGACATCTTGGTTGATTTACAGAGTTTTTGAATAACCATTTTGAACATGATTTAATCGATACTCTGTTTTTCAACAAAATACAACCAACCTTAGTATCAATGAATTTTGAGCCGAACTGTTATGTCAAATTGATTGTTAGATCGAATTTGACTGTCCAAGCTCTGATACCAATTGTTAGGATCGGAGGCTCTCATGATTGTGTTTGTTTGTATGTTTAGAATGATTTGTAAACATGAAAACATGTAAAGTGCAGCGGAAATGAAAACAAACTTTGTAAACACAATCAAATGGAGAAAATAGTTTGATAAACAATTGCTTCTCATAGAGTCAAAAGATTTACAAATCAAAGCAAAAGATTACAGATATGCTTACAAACTAAACTCCCCCTCAGCCTGATGCCCCAAGGTTGGTTGCACACAAGATGAAAGGATTAGACATGAGGAGAAGAACTCGCTCAGTCAATCAAATGTAACAGTACAGGGCACTGTTACATTTATAGGCAATCCAAACCACTGAGGTATCTCAGCTGACGTCACCATGAAAGCGACGTCTAACAGCCTAACAACCTGTATCTACTGTCCTTACACAAACACTGCTAACCTAACCACTGACTATACATAAAACAAACAATTTACTAAACAGCTGCTCTCCCTTTATGTCAGTGCTTTACTCAAGGTTGATCAGTCCTTGACTGGGCAGTGTTTTATCATCAGTAGATGGGACCAGCAGTGTTGGATGCTTCAGGGTTTTGATCAGCAGTTGAAAGACCAGCAGTAGTTGTATCTGAACAGCGGATAAAGACCATCAGTTGTTATAAATCACTTTCAAGGGGAAAGCTTAATGTAAACTGCTGCTTATTATGAATCCTCTGTTGTGACCTGGTTTTGGCTTTACATTATCTGTTCCTCTGGTAGGGTTCAATCCCAACAGTAGCCTACGCCCAGGGTCTGCCAGCTTCGTTTTTTTGGCTTGTTCCCCACTCCAAGCAACTTTAAACCTTCCAAATCAATTCTATGGGATTGTTGCTTGTTTGTAACACATACTAGGACATTTGTAATGATCCAAAGACCCCTCTAACACCTGGAATGATCCTAGAAACCATCCAACAACTATAACTAGGTGTGATCTTTCATTTGAGAACTTGCACCATTTCTTATTCTTTCTATAACTTCTCATATTTGGAAGGTCCTGAGCAATTGGGAACTTCCTTTGAGTATTCTTCAGTCCCTAGGACCACTTGTAAGTGTTCCTTTCGTGGCTTAGTCGTTTTATAGGCTTTTAAAGCCGAAAAGTCAAGGTAGGATTTTGTTATCGTTTATACCACTTAAGGGTTGTCCTACGGACCACCCGTCACATCCCCACACTTAACCATTGCTTGCCCCCAAGTAACTCATCCAACACAATCTCATAAACTCCACAAGCGATCCCAAAATGAATCAAGCAAATAAACGTCATTCTTTTTACTAACTTTTTCTAAAAACCCGCACAACACACCCCTCACAATAACACTCCTCTCGGTGACAAATGATGACTAGCAACAATGTCACACCCCGAAATATCAGAGCTGGCGTGACTGGACTGGTATCTTCATTGCACAGCGGAAGTAATTGAGCTAAGACTTCTAGAAGGTTGAACGCCTACTAAGTACTCGAATCCCCATGAGTTCTCCTATTCCAACCGTGCCATAGTTTTCGAAATGCAACATGAGAAAGAACATGAAAAAAAATCAACATAAAGTTGAGCGAGTTCATAGTTTGTTTTGAAAAAGATTTAAACAACTCTTTTTTGTTCACCGGTTTAAAAGTTGTTGAGAAAACATAATAAAATCATTTTTCTCGGCATGTTATATGGAAACTATGTGTTTGTAAAAATTGTTTAACCGTCAATTTCCGCGTACGACAAAGACAACATGCCCGAATGAGCCTATAACCCACCACGTGCTAGAAAGTGCCTCGCCAAACTGTTTACTCAAGACGGCCTACTAGCAGGTGGTTATAGTTCCAATGAGTAGTGAGGACTTCACTGTACAATTTTAAGCGACCCTACGTGTAACGCTCCGCTTTTCCGCACTTTCTTATTTTAGCAAGTCATGTTGTACTTTCCGTATTTAGACACTTGTACTCTCTTGTCATCTACTTTCGTTTCATTTGTAATTCGAGACTAATGATCATAATGAAAGCGAAGCTATTTTAATCATGTTCGTGTATTTATAATGTGCAACTGATGAACGATTCACGTTTGAACGAAATATTATTCAAGATCCTCGATCCTATACTATACTTTGACGTTCGATACTCGTTAAACAAATTTAAGCTTGAAACTTGTATCCTAATATTTTCGCAAATAAATTATCATAGAAAGGTTCCTATCCTTAAACGATTAATTATTTATCCTTTTTTTACAATTTGAAAGTTTTATTTTATAATAATCTAGTTAGTTTCGTTAGATTTTAAAGTTAGTAAATACAAACTAACTTAGTTAGTTTAAATTATAAAGTCAGTTTCCTTCTTAACGCAACACAACTTAGTTAGTTAAAGTCAAGGGGCTGTTAGAGTAAATTGCTGAAACTTTAAATTTGCAGGGACTGATTGTGCTTATTGCTGAAAGTTTAAGCTTTAAAAATAAATAAATAAACAAAACTGCTGACCACAGGACTCGAACCCAGGTCACCAGTTTCAACAGGCGCGCACACAACCACTCCACCATGGCCTTCACATTGAACAAAACCCGGCCCAAATTTCATTTAAGCACCCGTTTAAACGACCTGATCAGCGCGATCAGACCTGAACAGACGTGAATTTTGGCCGATTTTTGTGTTTTTCTTTGAGTTTAAACCATGTTTAGCATTTATTATCCAACTACAACCTAACCTAACTCTTCCCTATAAAACCCAAACATAATCCAAGCATTTTTACACTTTGCAAACTCTCAAAAACACTCTCAATCTCCCTCTAATCAGCTGGTAATTTGAAGATTCGAGCAGAAACATCAACCGTCACAAAAGTATACATAACTTTCTCATTTCTTAACATTTTTCATCCATTCTTTTTCCCACTTGCTTGGAACAACCTTAGGAACATTTCCAGAGGTTTTCCTTGGAAAACCAAGCCCTGGAATGTCGCCAAAAAGGCTCCAAAGTGGACTGTTTGTTTATGTTTTCATCTAAACTTGTTAATCTTAGTTGAACTTGAGTCTGACTCATCTCAAACCTATGTCCTTATGCTTATAACATCATCTATGGTTAGTTAGGCTTAAAAACAAGGTTGAGATAAGTTAAATCAAAGGTTAAAACCTCACAAACTTTCTGTTTTGTTCAAGGGTTTAACCCACAAGTGACGTTCAAGCCTAAGGTTTGATGATTGTGTGATTTAGGATTAGCCTGGGCTATCCTACTTGAAAATTCACACATCGCTTGATGTTTTTCCATAGATTAGTTGTTGTTATATCATTATTTCTTGTAAGTTCATGACCCTCCTTTTTGTTTATAACAACAAGTGTAGTGGTGAACAATAGAGGTACCTGAATGGAAGCTTGGTTCTTCCTACCTCATGTATGAATTATATGACACAAAGAGGTGCCTAAATGGAGGCTTTGATCTTCTACCTCATGCTTGATATATATGATATAGTATACTCTATGTAACACTTATGTAATATGTTCAACAAACTGAACTCTTGATGATGAACAAGTGGACATTGTTAAGTTAGTAAGTGCATCATCTAAGCATCATATGTGATGGATGATTATTTTCATATGTCTATTTTTATGTTATTCTAAATTCCGAATCTATAATCTTCCGATTTCCCCAAACTCACACACCTATGTTTTTCTTCGTGTAGAAGGACAAGGTGCTCCAAATTAATCCATCAACCAACTCGCGGGATTTCAAGTAGTAAAGCTTGTAAAAACTGTGAGTATACTCGATCCCGTTTTCGTTTTATCACTTTTGGGTGCAACATGTAAATGATACAAACTTACACTTCACATGTAACTATTTTAAACTCTATCCATGCTTAACATGAAACTATATGATGCTTGTTTAGTCTTGTATGCTAATGTAAACTATTTGTGTCAATTATATGCTTCATTAACTTTGCTAGCCTGCCTTAACAAGTATAGCGCTATAGGAGTAATGCACCGCCCACGATTCTTGGGGTATTGTTAAGTTAAACATGTTAACCTCCCTTTATTCTATTTGGGATAGGCTATTTTAATGCATTGGAATCTTGGGTTTGAACATATAAGTACACCGTTTCGGCATGCTAGTAAACTTGCAAATTTATGATTCATGTTGGATATGAGCACTTAAACTATTTTATTCTATATTATGTTATGTAACAAAACTTGTATACTCGCCTTTGCTTTGCATTGAACTCTATTTTAATACATGTTGCAGGTTGAATTATTGAGATGATGATATAAGATGAAACAAGATTTAGGTGGACTTAGATACACACCTAGATTAATTTATCTGTTTTAATGTTATGTTTGTTTGAGACAATGCTATTTCTTGTATTTGAATCTTGTATGACAATCTATTTTTGAAATGAAATCTGAATTAAATTAATTATCGTCACATAGTGTTATGAAGTCTCTTGCAATCTCGTTTTCATCTCATCCCGATGTTTCCGCCATCGGTTGGGGTGTGACACTACTGCCCTTAGTGAGTAGTGGACAATCCAGTCCTTGAGTTCTTCGTGCCTCGCACGAGCAAATGTGAGCCTAACTCACGAGAGTCCTTGTGCCTCGCACAAGTGAGAATGGGCCTAGCCCATTTGTGTCTATAAGCAGGACCAACCAGTCCCCTTACTTGTATGTAGGACAACCCAGTCCCTGAGTCTGTAAGCAAGACCAACCAGTCCTCTTACTTGTATGTAGGACAAACCAGTCACGTTGTAACTACGACCTTCTCGTCACTAGTCGTGAAACTCATGCATGTTGAAAATACGCGTATGTTTTGTAAAACCGGTATGTTTAGTATAAATCTTTCGTAAACCACTTGAGTTCATTGAAATCCATTTGCAACATGGTTTAGAAATCCGAGTTTTTCATTCATTGAAATATTCTTTACTTTTGTGAAACTTGCATATCTTTACTGGCCACCGTAAGTTACGGTGGCCACCGTAACTTATGAGGCATATGGAGACGTATATGGGGTAGATGGCTGGTTGGGCATGTGGTCTGGTAAAAGAAGATGCCCCAAATCAACTACAACAAAGACAACTAAATGGCCTAAGGATGATTTACATTGCAGAAATCCTGCTGCATTGCGAAAATGAAAACAGAAGACAAGTGGTCAAATCTGTAAGAAAATTCTTGGATTTAGGGGGAGAAAGAATACATGAATTGTATCAAACAGGACACGAGAGAATAGAAGAAAGGATGGATCTATATATAGATTAGCTTAAACACCATGAATTTTATAATTTTAATGTTGACTAATGTATTTTGCTTTTTAGATCAGTAATCCATAATGAATAAATAAATAATAAGAACTAATCTTACTGTCTTCATAAAATATGTTAATGAAAACGCCATGATTTGAATAATTAGCAAATAGTAACCATTGAAATATAAACGACATTAAAAAGGTTAAAAAACGCCATTGAAACAAGTAAAAAAGGACAAAATGCCATATCTGTTGAATATAGGTAGAACGCCATTGAAACATAAACGCCATTAAAAAAATTACTTTGAAAAAAAAACGCCTTTGAAACAAGCATAAAGAACAAAACGCCATTTCTATTGAATTTTTGTTTGGAACGGAATCATAATGCCATTAATAAGTGGAACGTGGGCAATGATAATCGTACCCTGCATATCATTTAGCGCCCCCTCCCACGTGTTCGACCAGGATCCGTTCTCTCCGTTTTCCACTTTCAGCCATTTTCTCCTGATCCCGTTATATATATATTATATATATATATATATATATATATATATATAGATAGATAGGGGAATGCTAAAATGAGAACCACCTCGAGTTGTAAGAACCGTGAGAACTACACCGTAGGGGGCGCGGTGGACCAAATTTTTTTTTCATAGACGTAGATGCATGTATAAAAACACCATTTGTAAAAAAAATTCAAAAAAAAAAGTCGTGTGTGTAGTTTTGAGCGCCACAAGTTTGTGTTTACGGGACCCGTAAATCTGGTCGGAAAATTTACAAATGTTGTTTTTATACATGCATCTACGTTTTTTTTTTTTTTTTGAATTTTTTTTTTTACAAATGTTGTTTTTATACATGCATCTACGTTTCTGAAAAAAAATTTGGTCCACCAAGGCCCGGATCAAAAAGTTCTCGCGGTTCTTACAACTCGAGGTGGTTCTCATTTTAGCGTGATCCTATATAGATATATATATATATATATATATATATATATATATATATATAGGCTAAGTATAGATAGAAAACCCTAAAATTTTGAGAAAACCCAACCTCCCGACATTTTTTTTTGAAAAAAATAACACATGTAATATACATGTTTTTAAGAGTTTTGGGGCAAAAAACAAAAAAAAAAGCGCCGAAGGATTATTTTTAAAAAAAATAAACAAATTTCAGCAACTTTTGTGACTAACATGTGTTAGACAAAAAAATGCTGAAACTTGTTTATTTTTTTTTTAAATATTCCTTCGACGCTTTTTTTTTTTTTGGCCCAAAACTCTTAAAAACTATTTATATTACATGTGTTATTTTTTTCAAAAAAAAAATGTCGGGAGGTTGGGTTTTCTAGGGTTTTCTCAAATTTTTAGGGTTTTCTATATAACCCTACCCTATATATATATATATAGGATTGAGTTAAAATGAGAACCACTCCCAGTTGTAAGAACCGTGAGAACCATCTCAACCAATCAGGTTATGCCAACATAAAGGGTATGTTGGTCATTTACCCCAAATGTCAAATCTTCCATCTCTCCACAATTAAAGCTACTGACTTTTTTATATACTCTCTCCTCTCTCATAATCCACCATTTCATCTCCTTCAAAAATCCTCTGAACTAAGAAACCCCAAATCATAATCCCCCTGCTCACCTCTGATTACCTCCGGCAAACAAGATCGATCACCATCTACCATTTATATTTGTCAGCCTTTCTTCTCCACAATTCTGAAACTCACCATTTTTGAAAACCCATTACTTTGCTCTCTCTCCACAATTTAGAAAGCTACCCTTTCATCCTAAACGCAGATGATGATCATCACGATCGATGGTGAGGATGAACCCGCCACCCCGTCGGATCCTTTTGCTGAAATCCACCGCCACCCACCGATCCCTTCTGCTGAAATCCACCGCCGGGAACATAAAAACACTGCCGCCGCCGGTCCCGCTGCTGAAATCCACCGGCTACCACCGCGGTGAGCGGCGACGACGGCACCGGTAACCCTTCGCCGGCTTATCTCTCTCGATTTTGGGTTTTTCACCGTCGTGCGCCACCACCAAAGGGTGATGGCCGGCTGATTATGTTCGTTGGAGATGGTGGAATTCTCGATGGAAGGGGGTAGGTGTTACAGGGACGCGGGAAGGGGTGTCGAGGTGGTATGTCTTTGAATCTGATGTGTTCTTTTGACCGGCAAAGGTAATGGGGGTGGCCGGAGGAATGTGTTCTTTGAATCTGATGTGTTCTGTGAGTCCGATGATGTGGTATGTCTTTGAATCTGATGTGTTCTTTTGTAATTCTGTTTTCATGACTTGGGGGTTTCGAGTGAAGGGATATTGGGGTTGATTTGTTGGGGGGTTGATTTGAATTCTTTGATTCATTTGAATTCTTTGATTCTGTTGATTTTGAATTCTTGATTTGTTTGTGATAAATGCACTTGTTTTGAATGTTTTTTGAATGGGATACAGGTTGCTTGAATGATGCATTTGTATTCCTTGATTATGTGGGTTTTGATCGATTTGGGTTTTGGGGGCGATGATGAAAAAAAAAACGTTGATTTTGATGACGATGGCGCGGCAAGGACGGCGGAGGGTAGGTTTTTTGAACCTGCAACCCCATTTTGCAGCCTTTTTGATTATCGGAAAATCTGAGCCAAACCCCGTTTTTTTTCGAGATACGCTTTGTTTTGATGTTGTTGGCTTTTTATTTTTTTTTTCCCTAGTCGATGACGATAATAATCTATCTATCTGAGACACCTACCGAGTTTGCGTTTTCTGGGTGTGTCCGTGTTTACGTAAAAAAGTTTTTGTATAAACCGTAAACTTTTTAACGTAACCCGTAAACTTTTTAACGTAAACCGTAAACTTTTTTAACGTAAAACGTAAATCGTAAAAAGTTTTAGGTAAAACGTAAAATAAAAATGTAAATAACGTTAACGTAAAAAACCGGCGCGTAAAACGTAAATAACGTTAACGTAAAAAAACCGGCGCGTAAAACGTAAAAAAAAGTTAACGTAAAAAACCGGGGCGTAAAACGTAAAAAACCGGCGCGTAAAACGTAAATAACGTTAACGTAAAAAACCGGCGCGTAAAACGTAAAAAAACGTTAACCTAAAAAACCGGGGCATAAAACGTAAAAAACCGGCGCGTAAAATGTAAAACGTAAAAGGTTTTACGTAAAAGGTTTTTCGTAAAAATTAAACCGTAAACTTTTTAACGTAAACCGTAAACTTTTTAACGTAAACCGTAAACTTTTTTAACGTAAAACATAAATCGTAAAAAGTTTTAGGTAAAACGTAAAATAAAAATGTAAATAACGTTAACGTAAAAAACCGGCGCGTAAAACGTAAATAACGTTAACGTAAAAAACCGGCGCGTAAAACGTAAAAAAAAGTTAACGTAAAAAACCGGGGCGTAAAACGTAAAAAACCGGCGCGTAAAACGTAAATAACGTTAACGTAAAAAACCGGCGCGTAAAACGTAAAAAAACGTTAACCTAAAAAACCGGGGCGTAAAACGTAAAAAACCGGCGCGTAAAACGTAAAACGTAAAAGGTTTTACGTAAAAGGTTTTTCGTAAAACGTAAATAGTTAATTTTTTTAGTAAAACGTAAAAAGTTTTAGGTAAAACGTAAAAAACCGGCCCGTAAAACGTAAAAACGTAAAAAATGTTAACGTAAAAAACCGGCGCGTAAAACGTAAAAAACCGGCGCGTAAAACGTAAAAAAACGTTAACGTAAAAACCGGCGCGTAAAACGTAAAAAAACGGCCCGTAAAAAACGGCGTTAAAAAACGGCCCGTAAAAAACGGCGTTAAAAAATGGCGCGTAAAAAACGACGCGTAAAAAACGGCGTTAAAAAACGGCGCGTTAAAAAAACGGCGTGTTAAAAAAACGATGCTTGAAAAAACCCGGCGTAAAAACGGCGCGTCAAAAATACGTAAAACGTAAAAAGTTTAACGTAAAACTGAAATTGTAAAAAGTATAAAAAATCTTTAAAAAAAATCAGAATTTAAAAATGTTTTTAATAAAAAAATTATGTTTAAAAAATAAAAAGTAATATAATAATACAATAAAGTAATAAAAAAACAATAAAGTAAAAAAGACAAAATAGAGTGTTTTTACCTAAATACCCTTTTAGATTATAATACTAAAAACATAATAAGACAAAAAATACTTAATATTATTTTTTAATACTTTTAATCTCATCCATCCATCAATTTGATCTAATGGTCAAAAAGTGGTTCTCATGGTTCTTACAACTGGAGGTGGTTCTCATTTTAGCCATCTCCTATATATATATATATATGGGTTGAGTTCATTTCAGAACTCTAAATAACTACAGAACTTTCAGAACTCCTAATAAACAATCATTTTATATATAAGTTTTTGTATTTAGGATATTTTTATCATCTATTATATGTATATCTTTGATTACATACATGTTAAAAGTAGTTTACATATGTTTAATTGCCAAAATTATATATATGTTTCATAACTAATTACATATATGTAAAAAAAACTAGTTTACATATGTGTAATTATAAAATTACATATAAAAAATGATAAAATTACTGTTAACATGTATGTAATCGTAAAAATACACATAATAAATGATAAAGTTATCCTAAACATAAAAGTATATAAATAAAAAGATTGTTTATTAGGAGTTCTGCGAGTTCTGTAAATATTTATGGTTCTGAAATGATCCTGGCCCTATATATATATATATGGGACCGCTAAAATGAAAACCACCCCCAGTTGTAAGAACCGCGAGAACCAGTTTCTAGCCATTAGATCTTCAAGATCAATGGATGAAATTAAAAGTAACTAAAAATAATATTAAATACTTTTTGTTTTATTATGTTTTTAATATTTTAATCCAAAATGGTAATTTAGTAAAATAACTCTATTTTGTCCTTTTGACTTTATTGTTTTTTATTAGTTTTTTTGTATTATTATATTATGTTTTATTTTTTAAACATAATTTTTTTATTGAAAACATTTTTAAATTCAGATTTTTTTAAAGATTTTTTATACTTTTTACATTTTACGTTTTCCGTTAAACTTTTTACGTTTTACGTTAACGTTTTTTACGTTTTACGCGCCGGTTTTTTACGTTAACGTTTTTTTACGTTTTTACATTTTACGCGTCGATTTTTTATGTTAACGTTTTTTACGTTAACATTTTTAAATTCAGGTTTTTTACGTTAACCTTTTTTACGTTTTACGCGCCGGTTTTAAAGTCAATCGTCGTTTTTACGTTTTATGTTTTACGTAAAACTTTTTACATTTTACCTAAAAAAAATTACGTTTTACATTTTGCCTAAAACTTTTTACGTTTTATGTTTTTACGTTTTACGTTAAAAAGTTTACGGTTTAACTCTTTTTTTTACAAAAACTTTTTTACGCAAAAACGAACGCACCCAGAAATCGCACAATCGGGAGGTGTCTCAGATATGTTATCATCATCGACTAGGGGGGGGGGAATAAAAAATGACGACATCAAAACAAAGTGTATCTCGAAAATAAAACGAGGTTTGGCTCATATTATCCGATAATCAAAAGGCTGCAAAAATGGGGTTGCAGGTTCAAAAAACCTACCCTCCGCCGTCCTTGCCGCGCCATCGTCATCTAAATCTACGTTTTTTTTCATCATCGCCACCCAAAAACTGACCATATCAAAACCCACAGATCAAAATCCCCAACATACCAAATCCAAACAAATCAAAACAGATATCAAAATACCAACATACCAAAATACCATCGGTATCATCATCATCATTCAAGAAACACATATCAAGAACACAGGCCAAAGAATCACAAGAAAAATCAAGTAAACCCAGAAAAATCAAGTAAACCCAGAAAAATCAAGAACACATACCAAAAATACCATCGGTATCATCATCATCATTCAAGAACACATATCAAAAGAACATAGGCCAAGAATCACCAGAAGAATCACCAGCCACTAACCCACTGTTAGAACCACCGCTGCCGACCAACCACTACCGTAACCGTAGAACCATCGCCGCCGACCAACCACCGCCGACCACCACCCAGCCGTCGAACCGCCACCACCACCACAACATCAAATCGGAGCTCACTACCCCCAAATCGGAGCTTGGAATTGTTCCCCTATCTCGTTTCCAGTCCCCCATCTTCGTGAACAGTTGTTGGGTTTTGTGATAGTTGGAGTTGCAGGTGGGGTTTGTACCCACCACCGTCTTTTAAACTGCCAAACACCACTAACACACACCACACACCCACCCTTCGTCGGCTATAGGAACGACCACCACCATCCGGTGGTGGTGAGATGCGACGTGCAGCGACCAGACAGAGAAGGGACGGGGAGAGAGAAACTCGATGAAAGAGAGAGAGAGAGAGAGAGAGAGAGAGAGAGGTGGCGGAGGAGTTGTGCGGCGGCAGCAGCACCGTTGGGGACGGCCGGCGACGAACCGATGCCGGCGATGGCGGCGGTAATGGTGGTTGAAAGAGAGAGAAACAGGGGTGTGGGGTTGGATTTTTCAAGAGAGAGAGAGATGATATTTTAAAAATGATCTGCATCTTATAAATTGAAAAGAGAGAGGAGAGAGGAAGGATATGGCATTTGGGGTAAATGACCAATATACCCTTGTTGTTGGCAAAATCTGATTGGTGGAGACTGGTTCTCATGGTTCTTACAACTGGGGGTGGTTTTCATTTTAGCGGCTCCCTATATATATATAGGGTCAGGATTTAGGGAAAACGGTGAAAAGTGTGAGAACAGTGAGAATGGTTATGGATCATCAGATCAAAACAATCTATGGACTAGATTAGCGCGGTGGCGTTTTCATAAACAACATCATATTTATTACGTCGACGCGTTTCATTAAGGGTAAAAGGGTCTTTAGACTTCTCTACATTAAACGACAAACTCATGAATAAAACGCATTAAACTCCCGCCTTAAAATACAAAGCACATATCATCCTAATCTAAACGCCATTAAATGAAAAACGCCAAACTTTGTTTTTAAACGATAAAGCTGAACAAACAGTAACTGAAACGACAGAACTTAATTATTAGCATTTATTATAATAAAATCCCGCCTAAAATACGCGCAAAAAACATCCTATATAAACAACATCTAAGACCTTCCATTAAACACATCAAACCCAAAATGCCATATTTTACTATATACCATTCGTCTTAGAAACGCCAAAAAACCCAAACATCAAAGATTTCAATTGATGTTTCTTTGAGATACACTATTTTCTCAGTAAATTTTCACTCAATATGATGGGCAAAATCCTTATGTGGGGATCTTTCCATCTCATTGAGCAAAATCTTATTGAGTCTATCCTCAATATAAACGCCAAAACATACAAAAAACCACAAAATTGAAAAACGTCATTTCTTGGGGATTCATTTTTGTTCTCAATAAAGTTTCGCTGAATGAGGTGGACAACATTGTTGTCCATCTCATTCAGCAAAACATTATTGAGTTTAGCATGACCAAAATTAGAGGTTTAAAGTACTTTTGTTTAGCGGCGTTGTTTTTTTTTTTGGCGTTTGGTTTGTGTGTCCGATCTTATATTGTTTGTTATGTAACTTCCAAGTAACATGTTATGAACAATAAGTAGAAAAAAAGAAGGAAAAAAATGCTATATAAGAGATATAAAACGCCAAATTCCAATCTGTGTGTGTTCTGTAACAATGAAAAATACAAAAACGCCAAACTACTCTTCACTTGCTCTCGAAGACCGTGTCAATTTTCTTTTAATTACGGCATTTTTGCATTTCGATGCGTAGTGTCCGTAGCCTTTGCAATTCTGACACTGTCTTTCTTTGGCCCCGGGTTTCGACTTTGATTTCGTTTTCTCGATTGCTATCTCCTGTTTAGATTTCAGGCTTTTCCGAGATCCAGAACCTTTGGACTTATACCCAACATGGACTCTTATCGGATTCTTGTCGTTTTTATATTGACCGGTTATCTTGGCAAATCTATCCCTAGTACTAGCAGGAGGAGCTCATCTAAGATTGAACATAGGGATGGCAATCAAACCCGAACCCGCTGAGTAAATCCGAAACCCGACACATTTGGGACGGGTTTGGGGTCAGTTAATCGGGTTTAGGACGGGTTTGGGAATAGTTTTTTATTTTTTTCGCGGGTTTGGGACGGGTTTGGGATGTAGTGATATACCCGTTTACCCGATAAAGTGTAACCGTTTAGCCGATTATATACCCGATATAATTTCTTTTATATTATTAAATATTTATATATACGATACATCCATTTTTCACATATAGGTATTTTATTCCGTATACATCGTAGTTATTTGATATATATTGTTATAATGACAATACAAAATGTAACCGGTTAGTATTTACCAGATAAATACCCAATGGGTTTTGAGATGAGTATACCCAACGAGTAATCTTTTTAAATTAACGGGTTTACCCGAAACCCACGGGCATACCAGATGCCCGATGGGTATTTACCCGCTAGAAACCCGACGGGTTTTGAGACGGGTTTGGGACAAGCTTATCTAACCGGGTTTGGGTTTGGGATTACCTAAACCCGTCCCAAACCCGACCCATTGCCATCCCTAATTGAATATGATCCTTGTATAAGGATAGCTCATCTTTATTACCACATAATTTGAAAACGCCATAATACACACACCATAACTTTATTGATTAACAAATATGATGAATTAACAATACTAATGCAGCGTGATAATGAAAACGCCATGAGATGAATAAATAAAAACAGTTAACAACATGAATAATTAACAAATATAACATCATAATGAAAACGCCATAGTTAACAAAACTGATGTTTACACAAATTAACACATAGTAATAGCTGATGTTTACAAATACTACTAAATAATATTAAAAACTAATCAGGTGTAAAACTCCAATGATCGTAAAAACATAAAAAAAAATACTAGATCCGAAATGACAATTAAAATTAATAATGAAAACTCCAATTATCAGTTCTTACTAATTGTTTAACTACCAATCAAAACGCGAATAAATTGGATACATGAACAACGTCATTGAAAGCATACAACATATTATGAAATATTAATTGGAAAAAAAAAACAATGAAACAAGCATAAAAGAACAAAACGTCATATATGTTGTATATGTGTTGCATCATTTGCTAGGAACAAAAATATGAAACGTCATCAAATATTACTTTGTCGAACAGAATCCACGTTAGACGCCATAGATATGAGAAAGCTTGGAAAGGAGGGAACAGCTAATACGAAATCTTTGGAGTTTTAATTTGAAACAGATTTATAACACGAATAAGGAGGGAACATACAAAAGGACAATCGTACCCCTGCATATCATTTAGCGCCCCTGCCACGTATTGGGTCAGGATCCGTTCTCACACTTTAGGGCGTTTTCTCCTGATCCCGTACCTATATATATATATATAGTTGTTTGTATATAATTATAAGTCTTATGTGACTATAATATATATATTATCTATATATTTTTATCTTAATTTTATAAATAATAACTATTATGTACATAGGGTAGGAGTTGGCTACAAAGCCATTTTTCCTACAAAGTGTAGGAAGTCTCCTCATCTGACATGTGGCAATTGGAGTTTTTAATCAAAAAGGTATTAAGGTAGTTTGATTATTGTTTTAATTATGGATTATATTAATAGATTAACTAACTAACTAGAAAAGTAAGGAAACTAAATATCTCATTGAAGTCAAATCGACAGTTTCGTTTAAATTATACAATCGATACAGAGCATTCGTATTGCATCCGGTTCTTCATAACATCTTTACTGATCAAAATCATGGCGTCAAATGATATGGTTGATTGCGGTGATGGTAAAGTTTTATGATATTGCATAAACTTGAATATTTGTTTGATGTGTTATAGCGATTGTATGATTTATCTAACAATGATTACGATATCGAATTAATGTTGCAGGATTTCTTATTGTGTTTAACAGCGTGCAGACTAATATCGTTGTGTTTTAGCAGTTTATCATTGGATTAATTAGAGGATTTTTGTCGTGTTTTAAACATTCACCGTGTAACATGTGTTTTACCAGCTGCAATATTTCATGAACAATTTTTTGACGATGTGTTTTACGAGCTGCAATCCTTCATGAATAATTTCTTAACGATGTGTTTTACCAGTTACAAATTAATTTATAATGTGTTATAGCAGTTTGTGTTTTAAGAAGGGGATGTATTTGTAATTATTGACGTGTTTTTAGGAAGAAGATGTATCTGTAATTTTTTGACAATGTGTTTTACCAGTTACAGGTTAATTCACAACCTTTTATACCAGTTATGATTCACAAATGACATGTCTTTTGTGGTTTCTTGACGTGTTTTATAATTTTTAGGTTCTTAACGATGTGTTATATTGTATGATTCACGATATGTTTTCTTGGGGAGAGAATCGTGAGAAATGTGGGGTGGTTCATAGGATGACAATTATTTTCATATTTAAAACAAGCTAAATAACACATCTACCACTAATTAATTAAAGCATCCTATTTTTAAGACACACATATTACCAAAATGCCACTAAGATGATCTCAACCATCAAACACACACATCCAATGGTCAAGATAACTTCCTACACTTTGTAGAAAAAACACACTTTGTAGAGGAACCTCACCCTATGTACATATACACATATGGTGGAGTTATCCCATAAAGGGAATTTTATCTAAGGTGTAGATTCATGTAAAGTACAGGGGCTAAAGTTACAGTTTACTCAAAATAATTTAAAATAAAATATAGGGTAAATTACTTTTTGAGTCCCTGTGTTTTATGGGGTTTTAACTAGTTGAGTCCAAAATCAAAAAGTTTAACGACCTGAGTCCCTATAAGCATTTTCTTTAACCATTTGAGTCCAAATTTCAACCTCAGTTAGATAATCTCAGTTAACTTTTTTTAAAATGACCAAAACACCCTTTTATATTAAAAAAACCATTTTATTATTAAATATATATATATATATATATATATATGTCCAGATCATAAACAATCTTCATCTTCACCATTACCTCCAGACTCTCTCTCTCTCTCTACCAAAACCACCTCCAACCCACCACCACACCTCCACCAGCAACACCACCGTCGCCACACCATCAATACCACCGTCACCACCACCACTACACCGTCACCACCACAACACCCACCACCGATCTTCACCATCAAAGCCCCACCTTCGACACCATCATCACCATCAAAACCCTCATGTCCAAGCTCCATCTCCGGCTGCGAAATACTCCTCTGGAGCTACGATTCCCAGCAGTTAGGGTATCCACAAGCAATCGAGAGCAGAGAAAGAAAGAAGCCCCCTCTCTAATTTGAGCATCAACACAGCAATTCCAGATGTGGCGAACCCTAACTCTGTGGAGATGCGGTGGGGATGGTGGTGGTGCACTGATGGTGCGGTGGTGTTAATGGTGGTCTAGATGAGAAAGAGAGAGAGGAGGGATGGGTGTGAACTGAAATGGGTGTGTGTGCAGTGTATCACCACTACACCGTCACCACCACAACACCCACCACCGTTGTATCTCCACCGTCACCACCATTCAGCGATGGAGAATTGGATAAAGTGGAGAAGACGGTACGCCTGATTGCTGCCATTTACATTTAGTCATCCACCGATGTAAATTAGTGTTTATGTTTTAGGGGTTTTGGATACAAAGTTGATTCTCTTGCCGGGTCGGATCCATTTCAGGTGTTGGGTTAGGCTGGTAATGGTACGGTTCGAACCGGGTATTATTCTGCAGGACTTTCCTTGTTCTAAGTCTGCTATTAGACCGGATCTTCTTAGCTGTGATTCATGTGGAGAACACCTATGTCTTGTGGCTCAGGTTAATGTTAAAATGTTACTAGAATGGTGTTGAGATTTTGAGTGTTGGATCTTTGTTTGATATTAGAGTGGGTAGAACTGTGTTTTGTTTATTGTCACGCTTATTTTATTGCGTTATTTTCAGATTTATGCCCCTATTTCCAGCAAGATGTTAACGGTAGAAGAGCGTGTAATTTATATATTTGCTTGTGTAGACCAGTTTGTGAGGCGTTGAGGTAGGTAATTCTTATATATTCTATCGTTTTTGGCAGCAATCAGGCGTACTGTCTTCTCTGCTTTTCGAAATCTCATTCAGCGATGTCTGTTAGCGATGGTTCAGTGGTGGGAATGGTGGTGGTGCGGTGGCGGGGATGGTGGTGGTGCGGTGATGGAGGGTGGTGGTTGGATCTCCAGAGAGAGAGAGAGAATGTGCAGAATAATATATAATATTTTACTCCTGTGCATTAAAGACTTGTTCATTATACTCTTATGCATATTAGAGTTGTACTTTGTGTGTAAATGACTAAATTGCCCTTGTAGTTAACAGACTTGATGGATAGAGTTAGAAATTTGGATTCAAATGGTTAAAGAAATTGCTTATAGGGACTCAGGTCGTTAAACTTTTTGCTTTTGGACTCAACTAGTTAAAACACATATAACACAGGGACTCAAAAAGTAATTTACCCCTAAAATATATATCAAACCAAGTAAACCACATGTAACAGTTAATCGTTGTCTTTTGTTTTTGGAACAAACCAAGTTCCATCATATTTCAATATTTCCATTCAATCTTCATTTTACTGTACATTCATTACTCCCAGTCACAACACCACGTTCCATAATTAAAAAAAAAAAAAAAGAGCCTAAAAAAGGTCTCCTGTCCAAAAAGATCACCCCCCAAGATGGAAAAGCTTTTTTACCTGCACATGAATTAGCACTGTCAGAGTGACTCCCAGTGGTTATGGTCAGTTTACTAACTACTTATCTGCATCAGTATAAAAAAACTGAGACAGCAGTCATTTTTACATGAAATTTCATACAACAGTTATCAAGGATGGCTATCTTAACATCCATACCAAAAGAGATGCTTGGTTTCTTACTGAATTGACGACCTTCATAATTAATCTTTACTTTCACCCTTTGAAAGCAATAACATTACAAGTTTCTATTTGGTTTCTTGTTTTAATCTGATACAAACTAACAGGCCAAAAAACTATTATGAAAGGTCTTGTTTACTAAAGAAAATTAGTTTAGACTGGACTTTTTAAGATATAAGCCAACCCGTGGTTACAATACATTTTGCAAAGCCAACTCCTAAAACTCATGGCATTGCATATTTTCTAGAAACACACCAAAAGGATTATGATAACATTTTTCACCCATACAGAGAAGAAGACTACCTTTTCTAGATGTGGTCTGTTTAATTGCGTGACCAGAACGATGTGCTGTCCTACTATTTGGGACAGATTTCAATGAAGATTCAGGCTTCTTGTTAGAGGATATAAAACCTGAAGGAAGAAGAGCGTCTACAGCTTCCCTTTGTTGTTTCCTCTTATGATTAGGGTCAATGGTTCTTTCTACTGATATACTCCCTACAGCGTGTTGTATATCCACTCCGGTATTTCTATCAACCCTTTGTTTTTCTTTTTTACCCCGAAAATCTTTATCAGTGGCTGTTTTCTTTACACTGTTTCCATATTCATTACCCTTGTTTGCAGATGATGAATCATGATATTGCATTTTTGCTTTTTTCCCTTCTTTACCATTATCATTACTATGGTACCCTCTTTTACTTTTAGAGCTTCTTGGTTGTTCAGTATGTCTGTTAACCACATTCCCTTTTTCCTTATCTAAAACACGGTCACTCTTTATTAGGGAATTAAACATGGAAGCATATGGCTTTTCAACTGATAAAACTAAATTTCTGTCTTTCGCGTCGTTGACAAGTGCTCCCCAGTTCTTATTTCTCTGCAACGTTCTCACATTTCCCAAAACCCACAGAGAGTGTTTGGCCCTTGTCAATGCCACATTCATTCTTCTAACATCAGCAACAAACCCGATACCTCGGTTGGAGTTTGTTTCAGTTGTTCCAGAGGATGCCCTAACTGTCGAAACTACTAGTATATCAACCTCCCGACCTTGAAAACCGTCAACCGTATTAAGTTCCATTTCATCCAATATACAAGAACCAAAAGCAGCTGAAAATCGTGAACGCAACAGGGATAGTTGAGACCTATACGGCGTTATAACCCCGATCTTTCCTCCAACAAACTCTGATGGATAACTGTCAAAACCAACAACATTTCTAAATTTCTAAAACTGGTACTGAAAAAGGAACTACGGTATCAAAAACTAAACAAACATATATACAGACAGCTATACCACTTCCTGAAGAATCTGATAAGTTCTACTGCAGCATCAGCCTCGCACTCATTGTAGAGAGAACCGGAGTTCTTACCATGAAGCTCCACCCCATCCGCTATATCAAAAAACAAATAAGGCCCGAGGCCTTTGGTTTTGTGAAACGGTTTTTCTTTGCTAGACATCCCATCGCCATTCAGTAAGTTACCATCATAAAAATGCAAAGAAGGAAAGCGGCATATCTCTGGGTGCATCCTGTACTGAATAAACAATTAAGCCAAAACCCAATAATTAGTGTCAAACATGTAATACATATAGTGTATGCATGATTTGTGGTTTTATGAGAGTAAGAAATAACAAAGTAAAAGATATTGTCTACCTGCTGTGTAAGCATAGTAACAGGGTGACCCGCTTTCTGTAAACGCTCAAACATACTGCATTGGTAGAGATATTTACTTGCAACATCAGAGAGAACAGTTGCAGGAAGCTGCTTTGGATCTCCAACCTTAAAAAAAACAATATACATAATGAATACGATTTGTACATGACATTCAACTTAACAACAAAAAAGTCAACCCATTACCATAATACACTTGCCGCCCTTTGACTTTAAGAGCTGTAGAGGAATCAGAGTCGCAGGTTCCAGAGCCTGTCAACAAGGAAGTGCACACTTAGACACCAAAGAATAAACAAAAAATGGAAAAAGGAAAAGATTCGTACTTGAGCAGCTTCATCAATTACAACGGCATCAAACAATGAAGACTCAGATGAAGGGCTGAACTTATGGGTTAACATAGATTCAGAGCAAACTGCATACAGATCTCCACCACAACCACTCAATGTTGTTATCACAATTTCAGCTTCCTTTAGTATAGACTTACGCAATTTAAGTTTAAGAGCTTTTCTTTTCTCATTAACTTTCTTCTCTCGTGCCTGAGCAGCAGCAAGCTCTATGTACACTGATTTCTTGTCGCTGTATAGCACTCTTAATCGCGCCCCTATTTCTGCATCCGACATTTCCTTCACGTCATCACCCCCCATGCCAGCATCCCCTTCAAGACAATGTTTTGTGTCAGGATTTCCATTGCTTAAATTGGCTCTTTTGGCTTCGAGAAATCTAATACGATCCACTAACTTCTCTAGCTTAGAACGAACAACACTTGAGGAATCTCCCCCATCCATGTCACTCTTCACATCCATCCTATTCTCCTCCTCGGTTAAACGCTCGTCAACGAGAGTGTCAATGAAAAAGGGTAGAGAACTTGAATGAACTGTCTTTGCATTACCTACCCTAACAAGATACGGCTTGTACATTGATCCATCGCTTCCGTACAAGCCATGACTGGAAATTCTGGATACTAATTCATCAACCGCAGCATTTGACTGTGCACAAATGACAACTCTACCCCTTATATGACTGGCAGTAGCTGTATAGTTTTTACCCTCGTCGTCTTTTAATTGTTTGGCCAAGGCTGCATCCTGCCAGGCGCGTGCAAATGCAGCAGATTGACTCAACTTATTCATGGTAGGTCTCATATCACAACTTTCAGTCCTTCGAGCATTCATTCCAGTTAACGAAAGCAAAGCACTGACAATAGCTACAATAGTTCGCGTCTTCCCAGTACCTGATATGAACATATATTAGATAAGAAGAAAAGAAGGCTGTAGTAAGACATTTATGTGCATAAAATACCTGGAGGGCCCTGTATAAGGGATAAATGAAGATCATTTCTTTTATCAGTGACATTATTTATAGCTTGGAGTTGAGAGTCATTAAAAGAAGATTTAAGAATCTGTTGTAATAGCTGGGACAGCTTACTGAGATCCATCCTTGATCTGATGAGCTTAGGTTGGTTATTAGGATTTAAGATGACGGGAAGTAGAGGAATACTATGTAGTGATGACAACGCCTGAAATTCTCTTAGTTGGGAGGTGATGCTCATGATGCGATAAATATACCACTTGCTTCGTTCCATTAGAAGCTTTTTGGCCCGATTTAGACGAGAACATCCGTTCTGAAGATACAACTTGATCATTAATATACTTGATCTTCTTTTATTATCTTTCTCGCATCTTTCTATCTGAACCAATAAAAAAACAAGTTGTGTCAAAATTCAAAAAAAAAAAAAACAAGGGCATAACATTTATAAAAAGGATAGAACATTTCAGTGAACGATAAGAACTCAAACCCTAGTTGCAGCCATGGACGTAGGTCAGTTTAGAGTTTAGACCGAATCACGTCAAATCCCTAGTGTTTTTTTTTCATCTATTTTTTGTGTCTGTGTGTGGTGCTGCCGAACATCAGCAGTTGCTGTGATCAGAACAGCTTCTGACTAAATCACCACTGGTCAAACTCACCGGTCAACGTGGTCAAACGCATTCAAACAGCAGTAGCTGCTGCGCTTGAGATCATTTTTCCGGATCTGTTAACAGCCATGATACCATAACACTTGGGTGTTTTACAACATCATACTACACACACAACAGGTTTGGGTTCGGCTTAAAAACCATTTTTTTCCTAAAGAGTGTATAAAGAATTTTTAGGGATGGTGTTACAGAAGAACATAAAGGTGTCAATAACAACCAGAGTGGTGAAAGAGTACATGCAAAAAATATACAGATATATCATCGGAAACTAAACATAACTCAAATTAAGAAGGAAATTAAATATACCTTTCCAACCATGTGAACCTCATGGGAAGAAGTTTGAAAAGGTTGTCTTGTAAGCAATACAAGATCATTCTCAACACAGGTCTTAGAACCTTCTAAGTCTCTGTCATCATGAACACAGCGAACAAGATGAAAGTCGTCAACTCTTTCAACGGACATAACCGACAGACTTCCGCATGACATTTCATCTGTAGACGACATCTCCAAGAATGAATTGTGTAGCTGTGCTTTCAACTCCTCTAGCACCAACGGACGAAAGACTGCCACATAGTCATCAGGAGATTCAAAATAAACAGGAACCTCCTTCAAATTCCCAATTGCCACGGCTGATGATGATGATGCTAGCCCTACTGTAGCATAATAATCCATCTCCAGGATAGGTCTATACCAATCATCTAGCCTTACAGGTTTGAACCTTTGATGTCCACCACGTAGCCTGTTTGATTGAGAAACTCTGTTTTCAACTGGTAAGTTTAGTTGGATGACTTTCCGTTTTGGGCCACCCGTGTTGGGTTTCCCCAGGTGTGATTGATTATGTCTTGCAGATTTCAATGCAAACTCCCATGGATCGTCTTTAGCATCAAATACCAACTCCTTGATGACCCTATCACTCTTTGCTGAAGCCTTTTTTATACTTTGGCTAGAAGATGACCTAGATATATTCTTCAAGCTCTTGGAACTAAGATTTTCTACACATGATTTCGTCCTCTGTGCGGCAGAAGATTTTTCTTTACTTGTGTCTTGTAAAAGTTTCCCTTTGATCACACAAGATTTGTCCACATTACTCTCTATATCCACTAATCCTATAGTATCAAAGGAAGAACTTTTACTAGCTTCATTTATTTGTGAAGCTCTTTCAGCGCTTCGTAAATCACTCAAAGTGTTAATGTCATCTCTTACATCATTCTCATCGTCTGTAAGAAC
>JARYGA010037606.1:0-45670 GCA_030545235.1 Helianthus tuberosus
GACCGGGTTAAAGATTAATAGACACACCGCATTATTTGGTTAGGCACTGACGGGTGTACGCCTACACCCCGTGCTTAGGTCGTGGCCATCTCGTAAGATGATGCCAAGGATATCCGGGACATGGTCATTAACCCCCCAAAGGCTTTAAGCAAACAAAACATTTCAAAATGTAGCATATCAATGATTTAACCTCTATTCGATTAAAGATTCAATGCCGGACCAAGCGGTATTTTATATACCGTACCCCAAGCCCGTATAGGGAAAATAAGTTAAAAGTATTTACCTTCGTACGTATAAATCACAATTAGCGAGTGCGGGTAGCTTTTACTGGTTCTTCTATTCTGGAACAAAGGTTTATAATAACCTATTAGATTTCTAACGGGTCTTTATTTAAGCCTAAGCTTAGACCGGTTAGTTTTTAAGGAAGATACGGTTCAAACGCACGATTAAGCGAAGACCGGAATGGAATGTGATTTAGACCCGACAAGTTTGAAGACTTGTATAATATGGGTAAACTAAATACATTCTGGATTTTGAGACAAAAATGATAAGGTTTGACCCGTTTCGGTCAATTTATGCAAACTAGTTACATAAACCGAACCGAACGCGGAAAGGGCGTAACGGGTAACCATAAGAGTCATATGCAAGTTCCCTGAGTTAATATGCCTTAAACATGTTGTGATATCAGTAAGGTATCTTCTATTATGCCCCAAACGAATTTAAACTCAACTTATGCCTCATAAGGGCATTTTGGTCATTTAAAGATTATAAAAGAGTTTAATTAGAAATCTGAGTTACAGGTCTGATTCATATAGTAAATACACTTAATTTAATAAGTTATAACAGTAGGGTATGACCTATATGTGGATTTTATCACTTAAAACCAAACTATGCACCTTAGGGGTATTTTGGTAATTTCACTTAGGCTTAAAAGGTCAAAACTGGAAACCTAAGTTTAAAAACTTTTACTTACTGTTATTATATAAAAATATACTAAAAATATCAGTAGGTATCAACCTTACATGTTCAATATGGTTATAGTACATACTATGCGTTAAAAACGCTTAAAAAGGCGATTTGGAGCCATTTCCGGGTTTTCAAGGGAAAGCTGATAATTTTATAATTCCAAAAGGCTCAAAATATTTTATTTATCAAATAAAATCAGTAGAAAAAGGTTTGGGGTCAAAAGGATTTGTAAAACTTATTTTATGGCTTAAAAGGGTAAAACCGTCATAAACCGAATCAAACTTAGAGACCTATGTTATGCTCAGCCAAAAATTAAATAAAAATCTTCAAAAATCCCAAAATATTATATTACATCAGTGGGTAAAAAGTTTGATATCAAAAAGTGGGTTTAAATAGGCTATACGCTAATTACGCCATTTAATTAACATAAAGCTTTCAAATTACGCTAATGAGCATAACTCCTAATCTACACCTCAAACTGATGTCAAATTTTAGGTGTAAGTTTATAAATCAATAACTAAGGTTTCTACTCTTTTACTTTTTCAAAAATCACGTTTTATAGTCAAAAGGGCATAATAGTCAACATTTAAGCCTTAATCAGAAACATGCATATGAATCGGATAACTAGTGAACCAAGTTGTATAATCTCAGAGAGTTATACTTATATGAAACCTGGTCCAAAATAAGTTCTAAGGCAGATCTAAAACATGCATAAACGGGTCAGAACTGAAAGTCAAAGCAAAAGTCAATTTATGCGACTTTCGGTTCCGATCCGGGTCTAAACTGAAAATTGTCGAGTTGAACATGTTGGGACATGTTCTTACATTAGTTACCAAGTTATTTTAATGATCAAACAGGTTGCATGTATCCTACATTGCTAATTATGCTTAAATTTGAAAATAAACATTCTGTTGACTTTTTAAAGTAAGCTTTGACTCGACAATTAACATAGTTAGAGTGGGAATCTGAAAGTACCCTTTTAAGGGTTTATTACCCACATAAATACCTACTTATAGGTACTTTCAATTCGAGAAATGACTGAGTAAATTTCATTTAATCTTGAAGTCAAACTTAAATTACGACGGTTTGACTATTAGCTAATTAACTAGGCTAAAACGAATTAGAAAGGGTTAAGAATACTTACAAGAGTCCTAATCACGACTAGGAAGCCTAATGAATCCTTGTTGCTGACCAGAGAGCTCCAGATGTGAGTCTTGTGAGTTTTGAAAATGCAAGTGATCAATTGTTGCAACTTTGGTGCCTTTATATATCAATTTTGATCCTTCAAGATGATGCCAAGATAGCCTACACATGTTACCAGATGTTTACAGGTGCCCCTATGCATGAAAAACCATTGGAGGGAGCCCTGGTATAAGAAAACAACTGATTAAAGTCGGTTCAGAGGCTGATAACTGGCATCTGCGCATTTCTGTCGCTGGTCACTTGTTCGCGGGCCGCGAACTCCTTCTCGCGGGGCGTCTAAAAGTGGCGCATCAGGTTAACAAGTTTCAATGTTTTACATTTCAGTCCCTGGTCCTTTGTTACGTGGTTTTGGCTATTTTTCTCGCACTCTTGACCCTCAAACCTGATTTTTAAGGGCCTTAGGACATCTACAAACTTGGTTAGGTCCTTGGTTAACTTTGTGCTTACCCGAAAAGTCACAAATTTCAACGTTGACGCATTTAACCCTTCGTGCACGGTTTTGATCATAACTTTCTCATACGATAACGAAACTTTATGAAATTTTTATCACATATTCTAGTGAGTATATTTTATCATTACAAAGCTTCAGGTTTGCCAAAAGGTCACTCAGAGGTATACTTTCAACATGTTGACACATTTAGCCCCTGTAGTTTGTAATTCCTCACTTTCTTTCATTTTCAGCTTCGTATGATCCATGATTTATTCGTCTAAGATTATAAACACCATGTAGGGTTATTGTAGGGCCTATTTATCCATTGTTGACCCTTTGGACCCTTATATTCACATAGTTTCACTGTTTGTCAACTTTAGTCCCTCTAAAGTACTTTTTCACATATTCAAAGCCTATGACACGTGTTAATACATTATTGGACGTAAATTTTCGAGGTGTTACATCCTCACCCCCTTAAAAGAAATCTCGACCTCGAGATTTACTGAAACAAATGAGGGTACTTTTCTTTCATTGTGGACTCTACCTCCCACATGTATTCGGGACCTCTACGGGCATCCCATTTAACCTTTACAATAGGTACATGATTCCTTCGAAGATTCTTTACCTGTCGATCCTCAATAGAAAATGGTTTTTCCACAAATTTCAAGCTCTCATCTATATGCACATCCGTGTGCGGTATGACCAGTGATTCATCAGCGAAACACTTCTTCAGATTACAGATGTGGAACACATTATGTATACTACTGAGCTCTTCAGGTAAGTTTAACTTATAGGAAACTGACCCGACACGTTCGATAACCTCGAAAGGCCCTATGTATCTCGGGCTTAGCTTGCCTTTCTTACCAAATCGCATCACTCCCTTCCAGGGTGATACTTTAAGCAATACTTTGTCACCTACTTCGAAGTGAAAAGGTTTGCGCTTTGGATCTGCGTAGCTCTTCTGCCTATCTCTGGCAGCTTTCAAGCGATCGCGAATCTGGACAATCTTGTCCGTCGTTTCAAAGACCAAATCAGGTCCTGATAATTGAACTTCTCCTACTTCCGCCCAACAGATGGGTGTTCTGCATTTTCTACCATATAATGCCTCAAAAGGCGCAGCCTTAATACTAGTATGGTAGCTATTATTATAGGAGAACTCGATCAATGGTAGGTGGTTATCCCAACTGCCACCTAAATCAATCACACATGCTTGAAGCATGTCTTCCAGCGTTTGGATGGTACGCTCACTCTGTCCGTCCGTCTGTGGATGGTAAGCCGTACTAAAGTTTAAGCGCGTGCCCAAAGACTGTTGGAAACTTTTCCAAAAATGAGAGTTGTATCTCGTATCTCTGTCAGAGATAATCGACACTGGTACACCATGCAGAGCTACAATCTTATCTACGTACAATTGAGCTAACATGTCAGAGTTGTAAGTTTCCTTAATGGGAAGAAAATGTGCAGACTCGGTCAGTCTATCTACTATGACCCATATAGTATCGTTTCCTTTCCTTGTCTTTGGCAACTTGGTGATGAAATCCATTGTCACCATCTCCCACTTCCATGTGGGAAGTTCAGGTTGTTGTAACAAACCTGACGGCTTCTGGTGCTCAGCTTTGACTTGCGCACACGTCAGACATTTAGCTACATAAGCAGCTACAGACTTTTTCAAGCCTATCCACCAGTAGTTTGCCTTTAGATCCTGGTACATCTTATCAGCTCCTGGATGAACGAAATATTTGGAACTGTGGGCTTCCTGGAGGATAACATCCCGAAGTCCTCCATAGACTGGAACCCATATTCGTCCATTCAATCTCAGCATTCCGTCCTTGTCATAGGATAACTGCTCCTCAGTTACTCCTAGCTTTTCTTCAGGATAGTTAGCTTCCAACACAGCTTCCTTCTGTGCAACTAACAACCTTTCATTCAAACTATTCTTTATTTCAATGCTCTTGGCATTGATTCTTATTGGCTTTACTCTTTCCTTCCTGCTTAAGGCGTCAGCAACTACATTTGCCTTGCCTGGATGGTATCTTATCTCACAATCATAATCATTTAGAGTTTCCATCCAGCGTCGCTGCCTCATGTTCAAGTCCTTCTGATTGAACAAGTGTTGAAGGCTCTTGTGATCTGAATATATCACACACTTAGTTCCATACAAGTAGTGCCTCCAAAGTTTTAATGCAAATACAACGGCACCCAGTTCCAAGTCATGGGTGGTGTAGTTCTTCTCGTGCACCTTTAGCTGTCGTGAAGCGTAGGCAATAACCTTACCTTTTCGCATGAGTACACAGCCCATACCAGTGTGTGACGCATCACAATATACCACAAACTCTTCTATACCATCGGGCAATGTTAATACTGGTGCATTGCTCAACTTTTTCTTAAGAATGTCAAAGGATTCTTGCTGCTTAGGGCCCCAATCAAACTTAACCTTCTTACGTGTCAACGAAGTTAGGGGCGCAGCAATCCTTGAGAAGTTTTCGATAAATCGCCTATAGTATCCTGCTAAACCCAGAAAACTGCGAATCTCAGTAGGCATCTTTGGCTCTTGCCAATTCATAACTGCTTCTACCTTAGCGGGATCCACTTGAATACCACGCTCACTTACCACATGTCCAAGGAATTGGACTTCTCGAAGCCAAAATTCGCACTTCGAAAATTTGGCTTAGAGTTTCTCATGATGTAGAAGTTTAAGAATACAACGAAGGTGTTTCTCGTGGTCAGCTTGGCTCTTTGAATAGATGAGAATGTCGTCAATGAAGACGATGACAAATTTGTCCAAGTAAGGCTTGCAGACGCGATTCATGAGATCCATGAATGTGGCCGGTGCATTAGTGAGCCCGAAAGGCATCACTAGGAACTCGTAATGACCATAACAAGTCCTAAATGCGGTCTTGTGCACATCTTCATCTTTAACCTTCAACTGATGATAGCCTGACCTCAAATCGATCTTAGAGAAGTAGCTTGCCCCTTGTAACTGATCGAACAGATCGTCGATCCTGGGCAAAGGATACCTATTCTTGATAGTGACCTTATTAAGCTCATGGTAATCGATGCACAGACGCATCGATCCATCCTTCTTCTTGACAAACAAGATTGGCGCTCCCTAAGGAGACGAACTAGGTCGAATGAAACCTTTGGCTAGCAGATCATCTAATTGTGTCCTTAACTCCTTCATCTCCGTTGGTGCCAACCTATAAGGCGCTCTTGCTACTGGTGCTGCACCCAGAATGATGTCAATTCGGAATTCCACTTGCCTATCTGGTGGTAAACCAGGTAGTTCTTCGGGAAAAACTTCAGGATATTCTGAAATGACAGGGATGTCTTCAATCTTAGGCTTTGGCTCATCAATAGTAACTTGTGCCATATAAATGACATAGCCCTTCTTCAGACATCTAGATGCCTTGAGCATAGACACTTGCTCAGGTAATCCATGCTGGGTATCCCCCTGAATGGTAAGTGACTCACCAGACGGAGTTTTGACTACCACTTGCTTTCTGTTGCACACAATCTGGGCTTGGTTATGCGATAACCAATCCATACCTATAACTATATCAAAACCGGCTAGCTTAAAGGGAAGTAAGGACAAAGGAAAAGAATGATTCCTAATGGATATAACACATCCATCTAACACAGTTGAGGCGGTTTCTACGGTTCCATCAGCAAATTCCACCTCATATTTCACACTTAAGGCTTTTACAGGCAATTTCAACAACTCACAAAACTTATTATCTACAAAAGACTTATCTGCTCCAGAATCAAACAATACTCTAGCATAAACATCATTTATGAGAAAAGTACCTGTGATCACGTTGTCATCCTGAACAGCTTCCTTTGCGTCCATCTTGAAGACCCTTGCATTGGTCTTTTTCCCATCCTCGGTTTTCTTGGTGATCTTCGGGCAATTGGACTTAATGTGCCCTTTTTCATTGCAACCGTAGCAGGTTGCGTCCTTTAGCTTCTTGCACTCCAGAGTCTTATGTTCTGAAGATTTGCAAATCCCACAGGGCCTCGGCTGAGGCTGGGATTTCGACTCAAGTCGACACCTCCCAAAATGGTTCTTTTTGCAAACCTTACATTTGGGCTTATCCCCAGATTGTTGTCCGTCCTTCTTAGACCCCGACCCTTTCTTGTGGTCGTTACTTCCTCGGTGCTTTTTATCTGACCTTCGTGAGGTATCGTCCTCACGCTTCCTCTTACCTTCTTCTGAATTCCTGAGGGATCTCAACCTGACTACGTCCAAGGTGAGGGATAGAGATAGATCAGCTGCTGATCTGAAGGTAGCAGGCCTTGATGCCTTAACACTAGCTTTAATTTCTGGGGCTAAACCCCTGATGAAGCGAGCAATCCTTTTAGGTTCCGGGGTGACTAAATATGGAACCAACCGAGATAGGGTATTAAAACTGGTGAGGTACACCTGACAATCTAGATTCTTCATCACCAATGATAAGAAGTCTGATTCGATTCTCTCGACTTCGTGCTACGGGCAATAATTCTCCTTAATAAGAGCAACGAACTGATCCCATGACAAGTTGTAGAGTGGGATCTTTCCAGCAGCCTGAATGAGAGACTTCCACCATGCCAGTGCTTCTCCCTTGAACGATTGGGAAACGTATTTCACTACGTCCCTCTCAGCACATCCGCTAATGTCAACTACCGTGTCCATTTCGTCTAACCAGGTCATGCAGTCAACTGCTCCTTTCTCCCCAGTAAAGTCTCTGGGTTTACATGAGACGAAGTATTTATACGTACAGGACTTACCACGCGGATCCTGCCTATGCTCTACCTTTCTTGACGGGACACTGTGTTGGTTCGAGGAGTGATGATCCTCATCATCCTTCTTTGGCTTCTCTATCTTAGAGGGTGGCTTACTATGAGCTTCAGAATGTGTTTTTGGCTTAGAGTGAGGAGCTGATCGGGTCCTGCTTCGAGTACTACTCGATTCACTATATTGCCTTTCGATGGCTTTGGTAACAACATTTTCTACTAATGCTTGTAGCTCCGCACCAGTTACAAGTATTTTAGTGTTATCAGGGTTTTCCACTGGATGACTGTTTATTTCTTCTGACTTGGCCATGTAATTTTAATTTCTACATAAAGAAATAAGGACAAGGTTTATTTAGAAGCCTAAACAGTATTATCGTTCTTGACGATTTATTAACCATGGTTTTAATAGCCATTTTAGTTAATTTGTTAATTATTCAGGATCTTTATCATAGTCCCAAAAATCATAAATTAATAATAATAGGTCTAGTTATGCAGACAAACTTATTTTATAAGCCTAGATTTTATGGAATCGAGGCATTTAGGTTTGAATCTAAGTTCATCACCTTCTCTTGACAGGGAGTTGTAGGCTACCACTGTCTTTTGTCTTAAAAGACAATATTTGTAGCCCGTAGGCATTACATCACAACTGGATGTTTAAATAATAATAAGGAATTTGGATAATTTATTAAAAGGGTGACATGCGTGATTTTGCGGATCACATTAGCCAAGAATGTTAACATGTTTGCAGATGTTAACAGAGATTTGAATCTTTTTAAACAGGTTTTACCATATTGGCCAGGTCTTTAATATGACACACAAGCTAGGCTTTACCTTTTAAGATTCTTATTATTTTATTAAAATGGTAAATCAAAATAATAAATGTTATTTTTTTCATTTATTCACATATTATATTCATGCACATAATTAAAAAATGAAAAACTTAAATTAACCATTCCAAATAAAATTTAACTAGTACGAGTTTGCCCTAAACGGGACTTTTACATAAATAACATGCCCACGCAGGGGCCAAATTAACAAACAAACCCACGCAGGGGTCAAAATTAAAAGACATGCCCACGCAGGGGCAGAACAGAAAAGAAAATATGCCCACGCAGGGGCAGAGTACAGAAACAAATGTCCTCGCAGGGACATGATTACAATATTAAAACAAACAAACAAACAAAGGATTTAGTGACCCTTCTTGCTTTTTCCCTTGATCAAATCCACCATTTTCTTGAACATCCCAGGGTTATGCCTACGGTCTTCCCGCAATTCATGCCGCACCTCTCTAAAATTTTGCAGAATCTCCTGATGCTGCGGCGGAGACATCTGCGGGGGTTGCTGAAAGTGCGGAGGTTGAGGAGGCGGCGGTTGCTGATACCCATATGGTGGGTATCCATGAGTCGGGTGTCCCGTAGTCCAGGGACCTCCATAGGGACCTTCCGGATGGAGAGTGTTGTAGTTCGCAGCTACCTAGTAGGGATCCTCTGCAAAGTTGTAATTTGTGTGGATCGGCTACTCGAAGGGATTATACGCCGCCGCACCAGTGTAAGTAGGAATTGGGTCGCCAAAACCCAGTGGTGGTGGTGGCGCGACTGGCGCAGAGTTCACTTCTGAGACGGGGTGTGAAGATTCTCCCATCTCTGGTTCTTCGTGAAGTGGCGAGTATCGGCTGCCACTTGAATGTGGAGGGGTGCCGATGCGTACTCCCCCTCGCGAAGATATCCGTGCGTTCCTTCTTCTTCGTCTTGGTGGCGAGGGAGGCTGAAGCTGAGGTGGGGCTGGCGGTGGAGTGACCGTGACAAATCGGGAATCCTCGGAAGGATTCTGCTGCTGCTGAAGCTGCTGCGGCTGGTGCAGGGGAGAGTTGTGCTGTGGCTGGTGCATGGGAGAGTTGTGGTAACTGGGAGGAAATGCCCAGTCACACAGTCTAAATCTCTCTTCATAGCTGTCGGGACCATTGTAAGGTGATCCCACAAAAGGTGACCCATCTGAAATTTCGATGGGGTGGTTCAGAGTTCCTGATGGTGGTGGTACAGGATCGGTGTCTTCATCTATATCCATCGCGTTGCCACCGGAAAAGTGATCTTCGGGTCCAAGTGGGTTAAAACCCACTGGTTCTCCAAGGTAATCGGCAGGGTTGAACTGGCCTTGGAAAACAGGCGACAGGTGGTCGAAAGGTGAGTTATGTCCTTGAAGAGGAATGTAGGACTGGTGGGAGTTGTGGGGCTCATTTTCAGAATGAGGCCCGAAAGAGTGTGGAATAGAAGGGGAGGTACTTAGTGAAACTGAACGCCTAGCTGGTTCAATGTAGTTCCTCCATGGCTCTTGAGGACCCGGGTTGTTGGGATCAGATGGTGTTCGCCGGTGCGAGGGTCCGGCTTCATGGTCATTTGGGGCTACAAGTGCTCCTTTTCCTCTGCCTCTTCCCCTCATCCTTGGCGGCATTTTGTCAACCTGTCAAAAACAAACAAGTGATACAACAAGAACAATAAATTAGACAAAGTTAGAAATAAAACAAATTTGGATATTTCCTAAGTTCTTTGTCTAGACTCGAGAATCGAGGAATGTGCAATTGTGTAACTGAGATTAAACACAAAAGGCTAGTGTTTAATTCACTCAGAGTTGGCTCTGATACCAACCTGTCACACCCCTATTTTCCACGTGTCACCGGTGGGCCCGGTGGGGAGTATCGTGACGTAGTTGATATCATCATAAGTCAAACAACACAATATATAAATGCACAGCGGAAGCAAAGATAGATTCATTTCAACTTAAATAAACTGTAATATTAAATATCACGAAATAGTTGAAACGGATCCACAGGCGGATCAAAATAAAAGAAGATATTGTTCAACAGTTTTATTGACATCCAAGCTTGCGAGACTTATTGCGGACGCTAGAAGACAGCCAGCCTAGTACGAGTAGTACCTGCACTTAACCTTTTGGAAAATACGTCAGTTTACACTGGTAAATACAATTTAACTAACTCATTTTGAAAAGGTTTGAAAATTGGTTTGAATGCACGTGGCACAAAACATTTTATAACTTGGGATAATTATGTGAATATAATCTTGTAAGCGAATTACATGTTACTTATGCGTTCAGTAGCCCGATCCGTAGACCGGGTTAAAGATTAATAGACACACCACATTATTTGGTTAGGCACTGACGGGTGTACGCCTACACCCCGTGCTTAGGTCGTGGCCATCTCGTAAGATGATGCCAAGGATATCCGGGACATGGTCATTAACCCCCCAAAGGCTTTAAGCAAACAAAACATTTCAAAATGTAGCATATCAATGATTTAACCTCTATTCGATTAAAGATTCAATGCCGGACCAAGCGGTATTTTATATACCGTACCCCAAGCCCGTATAGGGAAAATAAGTTAAAAGTATTTACCTTCGTACGTATAAATCACAATTAGCGAGTGCGGGTAGCTTTTACTGGTTCTTCTATTCTGGAACAAAGGTTTATAATAACCTATTAGATTTCTAACGGGTCTTTATTTAAGCCTAAGCTTAGACCGGTTAGTTTTTAAGGAAGATACGGTTCAAACGCACGATTAAGTGTCACACCCCCAAAATCCACACGCGGAGTATCACCGCTTGGAGGCGTGACATGACCAGGATCGAGCCACCAATCATATTGAACAACATAATTAAGTAAATAAAACCAAACACAATACGATTGGTGACCAAAAGGAAGTAAACCGATTTTAGGTTAACAGCGGAAGCATAAAACGTAAGTTCAAAACATAAGTTCACAGTTCATAAGTTTAAAGTCTCAAACATAAGTTCCATAGGTTTATAAAGTTCAATTATTAAGTATGGGATATAACAACCCATGTTCCACAACAACCTCCTCCTCGTGCAAGCTCCCAAAAGCATCTAGCGACCTGTAAGGCATGTAACAACTAGTCAACAACAAAGTTGTGTGAGTTCACGTTTGGTTGTTTAGTTTTAAGTGTTTCTGAAAACGTGGTTTGACTTTCGTTGGCTTATTTGCCGTGGGGGTTACCCCGTAGTTGAAAGTACATTTAACCAATTCCCTTTTTCTTTACCCAATCCATAACCATGATCAGTGGGGGTTTTCCCCGTTTGAACTACTAGACGGAATGATATCGACTGCTACGCAAATAAGTTGTGCCCTATATCAGTGTCTATCATCACTGACAACCTGCCATAGTCCATTAGTACACGCCCGTCCGACTGGCACGGTGTGAGGTTTGTTAAACCTAATAGCGCTATTAACTAATGACCCGCTCGCCATTGGCCTCGGCGATTAAGTCGATATAAATTGAGGGACTTCATGATAGAGTTTTGTCTAGCTAGTTTTAAGGTTGTTGTCCTACCCAAGGAGGACGAACGTACGTATTCTGCACCAGGAGAATTCGTAGGATTAATAATGGCATCCTGCCTATGGAGGATGGCCGTACATACCCTACCCAAGGAGAATATGTAGATCCCGTTTTAATTTCTTTAACCCATTCCCAAACCACCGGGAATCCCATGCCTTAGAAAGTGTGTGAACTCACCTCGGTTTGCTCGGTTAGATTCTCAATATAGCTAACAGTCAAGGTCGGTCAATCACGTCCTAGTATGATTTACCAGTTAGTCATTTAGTGGCTTTCAAATAGAACACAAAGTTCCTACACGTATCTATCACACAACATGCATCACTGTAACGGTTTATGCCCATCTAAGTTTCCCGTCCATTCCCCACTTAAAATCAAACATACGATAATGCACATAACATATATAACATGTCAGATCATTCACAGATAGCATACTCGACATTTAGACACGCAAGTCACAACTTATGTCAATTCAGCATTAATACTCAAAACTGGGCTGTTTTCGGGGATTTTAATAAAATAGTTAACATGTTCCAAAAATTCCCAAATTTTTACAGAATGTCTTAAACGTTCCATATTTTATTGTGTAAAAATATCGGGGTCCGGTTCATCACCAATATTTTATAAAAATTCATATTCGGGACTGAAGTCAGATTTATGTATTTCTGACCACAGTCCACGAAACAATTTATTAAAAATTCGTCGTAAGTCCGATTTGCGAAATTCCAGTGGGGTAATTACAAATACTTCAGTTATCATCTACAGTAGAATTTTCATGGTCCGATTCATCACAAAACTCAGGTTATGACTGAAAGTACGACACCCATTTATTGCTGTCAAAATTCAGCTTAAGTAGCTGTTACAAATTAACACTTTAAAAATAGTAAACGGAGTCCAAAAATTACGATTCCGGTGCCATTAGAACCGTATTTCATAATAACATATTTTAGATTCAAAATATCGATTTTTCGTTGAGGTTAAGACCTGTTTACAGCCAACAGAAGTGGGCTGTAAAAGTTAGACAGATTCTGATTCTTTTGTGTTTAACCTTCTAAATCGTGTTCGATCGATTCCTTTAACAAGTTTAGTGACCCCAACAACATCATATACTAATATTATTCAGTAAAGCATCAGATAATCACCCAATCATCATAATCACACAAGATCTACATGGTTTACACACATATTCATCCATTAACCAACATGTTCAAGACTTTAGTGCAAGTTCTTTAGTGTTTCATAACTTTAATCATCAAATCACTTATTAACCACTTAAATAACATGAAGAATGAATGGATCTAAGTTCTTACCACTAGCACAAGGCTAGGAGGGTTCGAGTGTAGAAAAGTGATGGATAAAAGCAAACGAAGGTGGTCCTTCAAGTTCCGTGAACACCGAGCCTCCTAAATCACCTTCTAACACCTTGTATGAAGCTTGGATTGGATGATCTTGAAACAAAAGAGTGGGTGTGTGTGAGGGTTGTTTGGGCCGTAGCTATGGGGAAGGAGAAGAAAGGATTTTGTGATGACAATGGTGATTAGTTCTTGAGTACTTATAATCCAAAAATCTTTTACCCAATGTGTTTAGTGTCCAAGGTAGTACAAACATGATCTTCTTATTCCCAATGAAAGATCTAGAGAAGATATATAGAAGATTTAATCAAATCTTATGGTGGGGTCCCTAGGGGACGGTTACACAAGGGGGGGGGGGGGGTATTCGGTTCGATTTCAACTAGGTGATTAGTGGTAAGTTATATTTGGTTAAGTACTAGATTAGTTACCTAGGGTGTTGTGTTTATCAACGGGTGTTAGGGTATTCGGGGATCCTATCTAGCTCAGAAAAATAACAACAATACTTTTTGCAATATTCTAGTGTTCCGGGTAACATCCAGTCGTTCGGTTCGACACTGTTCCGATAAAATGCTTAATTAATCCGTAAAGTGTCCTACTTATATATTTTGTAACGTTTTTACTTTCTAACACTCAGGAAAATATAACGGACTATTTAGTGACCTTTCTGTACACTATTAGTATATAAAAATACGTGTACGCATAACACAGATATCAGAAAGCAGTTAAGTGAGGCCATACAGTCGTCAACCACATTAATTATTATTAATAAATTGTACGGAATACATGTAAATTTGAGAGTTGTCACATTCTCCCCCTGTTAAGAGAATTTCGTCCCGAAATTTAGCGCGTGGTTACTGAGGAAGCTAGTTAAGTTGCGTTGTTTTCCAGATTTTCCTGGGGTGTCACATCATCCCCCCGTTGACTTGGAATTTCGTCCCGAAATTCTGCGGTAGCTTCAGCCTCAGTAGTGGTTGCGTTTTTCTTAAACAGTTGGGGATACTTAAGTTTCATTTGGTCTTCTCGTTCCCAGGTATACTCTGGGCCACGACGAGCATTCCAACGAACTCGAACGAGAGGTATTCTTGTGTGCTTGAGAATCTTAACATCTCGATCAGTAATCTCTACTGGTTCCTCGACGAACCGCAGCTGGTCGTCGATTGTGAGTTCCTTGAGAGGAACTATGAAGGGCTCATCTGACAGACACTTCTTCAGATTTGATACGTGGAATACGTTGTGAACTCCGCTGAGTTCTTCAGGTAGATCCAACCTGTAGGCGACTTGGCCAATTTTCTCAATGACTTTGAACGGTCCGATATAACGCGGATTGAGTTTGCCTCGTTTGCCAAAGCGGACTACACCTTTCCAAGGTGAGACTTTGAGTAACGCTCGATCCCCAACCTGGAGCTCGAGTGGTTTTCTTCCCTTATCAGCATAACTTTTCTGACGGTCACGAGCTGCCGCCATTCGCTGTCGTATCTGAGCAATTTTCTCGGTGGTATCTACCACATGTTCTGGGCCAGTGATTTGGCTGTCACCAACTTCTGCCCAACAGAGAGGCGATCGGCATTTGCGTCCGTACAATGCCTCAAACGGAGCGGCTTGGATGCTGGTGTGGTAGCTGTTGTTATATGAGAACTCCACTAGCGGGAGGTGCTTTTCCCAGCCGTTACCAAAATCGATTACACATGCTCTAAGCATGTCTTCAAGGGTTTGGATGGTGCGTTCAGATTGCCCATCCGTCTGCGGGTGATAAGCGGTGCTCATATCTAAACGTGAGCCAAAGGACTTGTGCATTGCTTGCCACAGTTCAGAAGTAAAACGTGCATCACGATCAGATATAATAGAGATTGGCACTCCGTGCCTTGATACCACTTCCTTTAGGTAAATGTCTGCAAGAGTAGAGAACTTGTCCGTTTCTTTGATAGCCAGAAAATGTGCAGACTTGGTTAGTCGATCTACGATCACCCAAATGGTATCGTTTCCGCGTTGAGATCTGGGCAGGCTAGTAACAAAATCCATGGAGATTTGCTCCCATTTCCATTTCGGGATCTCCGGTTGTTGAAGTAGGCCTGATGGTTTCTGATATTCAGACTTGACTCTCGCACAAGTCAAGCACTTACTGACGTAGGTTGCTATGTGGGCTTTCATGCCAGGCCACCAATACGTAGTCTTGAGGTCGTGGTACATTTTGTCTGAACCAGGGTGTACAGAATAACGAGACTTATGTGCTTCATCCATCACAAGCTCGCGTAAGTTGCCATAAAATGGAACCCAGATGCGTCCGTTAACATAGTAGGCACCGTCTCCCTTTTGTTCTAGCCGCTGCCTTGATCCTCGTAGGGACTCAGCCCTGATGTTTTCTGCTTTCAATGCTTCGACCTGGGCATCTCGAATTTGAGCAGGAAGGTTAGACTGGATGGTAAGCTGTAATGCTCGTACACGCTTAGGTAAAGTATCCTTTCGACTGAGGGCGTCAGCCACAACATTGGCTTTGCCCGGATGATACTTGATAGCGCATTCGTAATCATTCAAGAGTTCGACCCATCGGCGTTGTCGCATGTTTAACTCTTTTTGCTTGAAGATATGCTCGAGACTCCTGTGGTCGGTGTAAATGGTGCACTTTGTACCGTACAGGTAATGTCTCCATATCTTAAGTGCGAATACAACTGCTCCCAGCTCCAGATCGTGAGTAGTGTAGTTTCTTTCGTGAACTTTAAGTTGGCGCGATGCGTAGGCAATGACCTTGTCACGTTGCATCAATACGCAACCAAGTCCTTGGATGGAAGCGTCGCAATAAACCACGAAATCATCGGTGCCTTCTGGCAATGAGAGGATAGGTGCGCTACAAAGTCTATCCTTTAGATGTTGAAACGCGGACTCCTGTGCATCACCCCAATGATAGATGACGCCCTTCTGAGTCAGTGAAGTGAGAGGTTGCGCAATCTTGGAGAAATCTTTTATAAACCTTCTGTAATATCCGGCCAAACCCAAGAATTGGCGGATTTCTGTTGGTGTGCGGGGTGCAGGCCAGTTCTTGATCGATTCAACCTTAGATGGATCCACATGAATTCCATCCTTGTTTACCACGTGGCCTAGAAAGTGGACTTCGCGAAGCCAGAAATCACATTTCGAAAACTTGGCATACAACCGTTCTTTTCGAAGAAGTTCCAGCATAAGTCGTAGATGCTGCTCGTGTTCCTCCTGACTCTTAGAATAGATCAGGATATCATCGATGAACACAATAACGAACTTATCCAGGTAAGGCTTGCACACTCGGTTCATGAGATCCATGAAGACTGCCGGTGCATTCGTCAGCCCGAACGGCATAACCAGAAACTCGTAATGGCCGTAACGAGTTCTGAATGCTGTTTTGGAGACGTCCTCATCTCGGACTCTCAGCTGATGGTATCCCGATCTCAAATCAATCTTAGAGTAATAGCTCGACCCTTGCAACTGGTCAAACAAGTCGTCAATACGTGGAAGAGGATAACGATTCTTCACAGTCACCTTGTTAAGTTCGCGATAGTCAATACACATCCTGAAGGTACCGTCTTTCTTCTTTACGAACAAGACTGGAGCTCCCCAGGGTGAAGAGCTAGGACGTATAAAACCCTTTTCCAAGAGTTCTTGTAGTTGTGTGGACAGTTCTTCGAGTTCTGATGGGGCTAGACGATATGGTGCTCGAGCTACTGGCGCTGCTCCAGGAGCTAGCTCGATTTGAAACTCAACTTGGCGATGAGGAGGAAGACCAGGTAATTCCTCAGGAAATACCTCGGGAAATTCGCGCACAATAGGGATGTCTTCAATTCTCTTCTCTTCCGTGGATGTGTCACTAACGAGTGCTAAAATGGCAGTGTGGCCCTTTCGCAAACACTTCTGGGCCTTAAGGAAAGAGATGATGCCTTCGACAGCACCACTCTTGTCGCCATGAATCACGAGGGGTTCTTTATCAGAACGAGGAATGCGGATGATTTTCTCCTTGCAAACAATCTCGGCTTGATGATGAGATAGCCAATCCATCCCAATAACGACGTCGAAACTACCAAGTGTGATAGGAACAAGATCGATAGGGAAAGTCTGACCAGCTAAGACGAGGTTACAACCTTTAACTACGTGTGTGGCTTCAAGACTTTTACCGTTAGCTAGTTCTACCGTGTGTTTGGTGTTCAGGAGTGTTGGGGTGCGCTTAAGAATTTGGCTAACTTTCACGGACACATAACTAGTATCGGCACCCGAATCGAATAAAACAGTAACGAAGAAGTCGTCAAGAAGAAACTTACCCATCACAACGTTGGGATCGTTCCTTGCTTCTCCCTGACCAATCACGAACACACGACCCCTTGCCCCGTTGCCATTGTTGTCTCCCCCATTTCCGCCTCCATTGTTGTTCCCATTGTGGTTCCCATTTCCTTGGTTATTGTTCTGGTTTTGGTTTAGCTGGGGGCAGTTCCTCTTAAAGTGGCCTTCAGCGCCACACTGAAAGCATCCTTTATTTCCCTGCTGATGCTGTTGCTGGTGGTTCTGTGGGGCTTGTTGTTGTTGTTGGCGATTCTGATTCGCAGGATGTGGGCTCCTGCAATCTTTGGCTTCATGGCCCAGCCTGTGACATCTCTGACATCGACCTTTGTTGCACTGCCCGCTGTGATGCTTGTTGCACCGGTTGCACTTGGGGTGGTTTCCTCGGTATCCACCCTGTCCTTGATTACCAGAAGATTGCTGACCGGGACTCTGGTAGTCATCACTCTTTCGCTGTTGAGACTGAACTGAAGTAGACCCCCTTCCGGAGTTCCCATCCCATTTTCGCTTGTTGTCGGTAGGTGCATCAGGAGTAGCTGTGGCACTGATACGTTTGGGTAGCCTGTTTTGCTCCACCGCCTGGTCGGTGAGACGATGAGCCAACTTGATAATTTGCTGAATGGTACCCAGGTTGGCTGAAGTTACGTGACTTTGAATCGCTGGTGCAAGGCCCTTGAGGTAAAGCTCAATACGTTTGATGGGAGGGTCCACCATAGTTGGGCACAGGATGGCCAGTTCATTCGACCTCTTGGTATACGCCTCAATCTCAGATCCTGTCATCTTCAGATTGTAAAATTCCACTTCTAGCTTGTGGATGTCATCCCGACTACAGTACTCCTCTTTGATCAGCTCTTTGAACCCATTCCAGGGCGTGGCATTAGCAACTGCCAGCCCTAGTAGTTGAACCTGTGCCTTCCACCAGGTTAACGCAGCTCCTTCAAGTGTTCCGGTAGCATATTTCACCCTACGGTCTTCGGGGCATTCGCACATCTCGAAAACTGTCTCAAGCTTTTCAAACCAGTGAAGAAGGCCCACTGCTCCTTCGGTGCCACTGAAAGTGGTAGGTCGGCAGTCCATGAACGTCTTGAACGTGCACACCGGAGGTTGAGCATGTTGACCTGTAGTGCGAGAATAATAGGCATGGTTAAGCACGAGGGTTGGTTTGTGAAAGTAGGACCTAAACGTCCTAAGGTGAGTTGGTATGGCAGGTTATACCTCCTGCAGGGTTAGCCGCGAGTGCCTCCGCAACTCGTTCGTTGATCAAAGCCATCAACTGGGCTTGAGTGAGGTTGATACGTCCTTCGCGTCCGCTCATGATCTTCATAATGAAGCAACGTAAGTGAGGAAAGTGTCGCGAAAGTGTGTAAGTGTGTGGGACGACATTAGAGAGTAAGCACACAAGGTTCAAATAGCAATTATCACATTATCTAATGCACAGTGAGAACTATCTAACCGACAATATATCATAAATCATACCACTTATGGTGTCGAGTCTTGCACGTGGAGCGAAGCGTCGTTGTGGATCGTTGAGCACTGTACAGGTTATAGTCTGGTTTTAATGAAAACTTTTCCCTTATTAAAACCAAGTTCTCTATAACCAATGGCTCTGATACCAATCTGTCACACCCCCAAAATCCACACGCGGAGTATCACCGCTTGGAGGCGTGACATGACCAGGATCGAGCCACCAATCATATTGAACAACATAATTAAGTAAATAAAACCAAACACAATACGATTGGTGACCAAAAGGAAGTAAACCGATTTTAGGTTAACAGCGGAAGCATAAAACGTAAGTTCAAAACATAAGTTCACAGTTCATAAGTTTAAAGTCTCAAACATAAGTTCCATAGGTTTATAAAGTTCAATTATTAAGTATGGGATATAACAACCCATGTTCCACAACAACCTCCTCCTCGTGCAAGCTCCCAAAAGCATCTAGCGACCTGTAAGGCATGTAACAACTAGTCAACAACAAAGTTGAGTGAGTTCACGTTTGGTTGTTTAGTTTTAAGTGTTTCTGAAAACGTGGTTTGACTTTCGTTGGCTTATTTGCCGTGGGGGTTACCCCGTAGTTGAAAGTACATTTAACCAATTCCCTTTTTCTTTACCCAATCCATAACCATGATCAGTGGGGGTTTTCCCCGTTTGAACTACTAGACGGAATGATATCGACTGCTACGCAAATAAGTTGTGCCCTATATCAGTGTCTATCATCACTGACAACCTGCCATAGTCCATTAGTACACGCCCGTCCGACTGGCACGGTGTGAGGTTTGTTAAACCTAATAGCGCTATTAACTAATGACCCGCTCGCCATTGGCCTCGGCGATTAAGTCGATATAAATTGAGGGACTTCATGATAGAGTTTTGTCTAGCTAGTTTTAAGGTTGTTGTCCTACCCAAGGAGGACGAACGTACGTATTCTGCACCAGGAGAATTCGTAGGATTAATAATGGCATCCTGCCTATGGAGGATGGCCGTACATACCCTACCCAAGGAGAATATGTAGATCCCGTTTTAATTTCTTTAACCCATTCCCAAACCACCGGGAATCCCATGCCTTAGAAAGTGTGTGAACTCACCTCGGTTTGCTCGGTTAGATTCTCAATATAGCTAACAGTCAAGGTCGGTCAATCACGTCCTAGTATGATTTACCAGTTAGTCATTTAGTGGCTTTCAAATAGAACACAAAGTTCCTACACGTATCTATCACACAACATGCATCACTGTAACGGTTTATGCCCATCTAAGTTTCCCGTCCATTCCCCACTTAAAATCAAACATACGATAATGCACATAACATATATAACATGTCAGATCATTCACAGATAGCATACTCGACATTTAGACACGCAAGTCACAACTTATGTCAATTCAGCATTAATACTCAAAACTGGGCTGTTTTCGGGGATTTTAATAAAATAGTTAACATGTTCCAAAAATTCCCAAATTTTTACAGAATGTCTTAAACGTTCCATATTTTATTGTGTAAAAATATCGGGGTCCGGTTCATCACCAATATTTTATAAAAATTCATATTCGGGACTGAACTCAGATTTATGTATTTCTGACCACAGTCCACGAAACAATTTATTAAAAATTCGTCGTAAGTCCGATTTGCGAAATTCCAGTGGGGTAATTACAAATACTTCAGTTATCATCTACAGTAGAATTTTCATGGTCCGATTCATCACAAAACTCAGGTTATGACTGAAAGTACGACACCCATTTATTGCTGTCAAAATTCAGCTTAAGTAGCTGTTACAAATTAACACTTTAAAAATAGTAAACGGAGTCCAAAAATTACGATTCCGGTGCCATTAGAACCGTATTTCATAATAACATATTTTAGATTCAAAATATCGATTTTTTGTTGAGGTTAAGACCTGTTTACAGCCAACAGAAGTGGGCTGTAAAAGTTAGACAGATTCTGATTCTTTTGTGTTTAACCTTCTAAATCGTGTTCGATCGATTCCTTTAACAAGTTTAGTGACCCCAACAACATCATATACTAATATTATTCAGTAAAGCATCAGATAATCACCCAATCATCATAATCACACAAGATCTACATGGTTTACACACATATTCATCCATTAACCAACATGTTCAAGACTTTAGTGCAAGTTCTTTAGTGTTTCATAACTTTAATCATCAAATCACTTATTAACCACTTAAATAACATGAAGAATGAATGGATCTAAGTTCTTACCACTAGCACAAGGCTAGGAGGGTTCGAGTGTAGAAAAGTGATGGATAAAAGCAAACGAAGGTGGTCCTTCAAGTTCCGTGAACACCGAGCCTCCTAAATCACCTTCTAACACCTTGTATGAAGCTTGGATTGGATGATCTTGAAACAAAAGAGTGGGTGTGTGTGAGGGTTGTTTGGGCCGTAGCTATGGGGAAGGAGAAGAAAGGATTTTGTGATGACAATGGTGATTAGTTCTTGAGTACTTATAATCCAAAAATCTTTTACCCAATGTGTTTAGTGTCCAAGGTAGTACAAACATGATCTTCTTATTCCCAATGAAAGATCTAGAGAAGATATATAGAAGATTTAATCAAATCTTATGGTGGGGTCCCTAGGGGACGGTTACACAAGGGGGGGGGTATTCGGTTCGATTTCAACTAGGTGATTAGTGGTAAGTTATATTTGGTTAAGTACTAGATTAGTTACCTAGGGTGTTGTGTTTATCAACGGGTGTTAGGGTATTCGGGGATCCTATCTAGCTCAGAAAAATAACAACAATACTTTTTGCAATATTCTAGTGTTCCGGGTAACATCCAGTCGTTCGGTTCGACACTGTTCCGATAAAATGCTTAATTAATCCGTAAAGTGTCCTACTTATATATTTTGTAACGTTTTTACTTTCTAACACTCAGGAAAATATAACGGACTATTTAGTGACCTTTCTGTACACTATTAGTATATAAAAATACGTGTACGCATAACACAGATATCAGAAAGCAGTTAAGTGAGGCCATACAGTCGTCAACCACATTAATTATTATTAATAAATTGTACGGAATACATGTAAATTTGAGAGTTGTCACATTAAGCGAAGACCGGAATGGAATGTGATTTAGACCCGACAAGTTTGAAGACTTGTATAATATGGGTAAACTAAATACATTCTGGATTTTGAGACAAAAATGATAAGGTTTGACCCGTTTCGGTCAATTTATGCAAACTAGTTACATAAACCGAACCGAACGCGGAAAGGGCGTAACGGGTAACCATAAGAGTCATATGCAAGTTCCCCGAGTTAATATGCCTTAAACATGTTGTGATATCAGTAAGGTATCTTCTATTATGCCCCAAACGAATTTAAACTCAACTTATGCCTCATAAGGGCATTTTGGTCATTTAAAAGATTATAAAAGAGTTTAATTAGAAATCTGAGTTACAGGTCTGATTCATACAGTAAATACACTTAATTTAATAAGTCATAACAGTAGGGTATGACCTATATGTGGATTTTATCACTTAAAACCAAACTATGCACCTTAGGGGTATTTTGGTAATTTCACTTAGGCTTAAAAGGTCAAAACTGGAAACCTAAGTTTAAAAACTTTTACTTACTGTTATTATATAAAAATATACTAAAAATATCAGTAGGTATCAACCTTACATGTTCAATATGGTTATAGTACATACTATGCGTTAAAAACGCTTAAAAAGGCGATTTGGAGCCATTTCCCGGTTTTCAAGGGAAAGCTGATAATTTTATAATTCCAGAAGGCTCAAAATATTTTATTTATCAAATAAAATCAGTAGAAAAAGGTTTGGGGTCAAAAGGATTTGTAAAACTTATTTTATGGCTAAAAAGGGTAAAACCGTCATAAACCGAATCAAACTTAGAGACCTATGTTATGCTCAGCCAAAAATTAAATAAAAATCTTCAAAAATACCAAAATATTATATTACATCAGTGGGTAAAAATTTTGATATCAAAAAGTGGGTTTAAATAGGCTATACGCTAATTACGCCATTTAATTAACATAAAGCTTTCAAATTACGCTAATGAGCATAACTCCTAATCTAGACCTCAAACTGATGTCAAATTTTAGGTGCAAGTTTATAAATCAGTAACTAAGGTTTCTACTCTTTTACTTTTTCAAAAATCACGTTTTATAGTCAAAAGGGCATAATAGTCAACATTTAAGCATTAATCGGAAACATGCATATGAATCGGATAACTAGTGAACCAAGTTGTATAATCTCAGAGAGTTATACTTATGTGAAACCTGGTCCAAAATAAGTTCTAAGGCAGATCTAAAACATGCATAAACGGGTCAGAACTGAAAGTCAAAGCAAAAGTCAATTTATGCGACTTTCGGTTCCGATCCGGGTCTAAACTGAAAATTGTCGAGTTGAACATGTTGGGACATGTTCTTACATTAGTTACCAAGTTATTTTAATGATCAAACAGGTTGCATGTATCCTACATTGCTAATTATGCTTAAATTTGAAAATAAACATTCTGTTGACTTTTTAAAGTAAGCTTTGACTCGACAATTAACATAGTTAGAGTGGGAATCTGAAAGTACCCTTTTAAGGGTTTATTACCCACATAAATACCTACTTATAGGTACTTTCAATTCGAGAAATGACTGAGTAAATTTCATTTAATCTTGAAGTCAAACTTAAATTACGACGGTTTGACTATTAGCTAATTAACTAGGCTAAAACGAATTAGAAAGGGTTAAGAATACTTACAAGAGTCCTAATCACGACTAGGAAGCCTAATGAATCCTTGTTGCTGACCAGAGAGCTCCAGATGTGAGTCTTGTGAGTTTTGAAAATGCAAGTGATCAATTGTTGCAACTTTGGTGCCTTTATATATCAATTTTGATCCTTCAAGATGATGCCAAGATAGCCTACACATGTTACCAGATGTTTACAGGTGCCCCTATGCATGAAAAACCATTGGAGGGAGCCCTGGTATAAGAAAACAACTGATTAAAGTCGGTTCAGAGGCTGATAACTGGCATCTGCGCGTTTCTGTCGCTGGTCACTTGTTCGCGGGCCGCGAACTCCTTCTCGCGGGGCGTCTAAAAGTGGCGCATCAGGTTAACAAGTTTCAATGTTTTACATTTCAGTCCCTGGTCCTTTGTTACGTGGTTTTGGCTATTTTTCTCGCACTCTTGACCCTCAAACCTGATTTTTAAGGGCCTTAGGACATCTACAAACTTGGTTAGGTCCTTGGTTAACTTTGTGCTTACCCGAAAAGTCACAAATTTCAACGTTGACGCATTTAACCCTTCGTGCACGGTTTTGATCATAACTTTCTCATACGATAACGAAACTTTATGAAATTTTTATCACATATTCTAGTGAGTATATTTTATCATTACAAAGCTTCAGGTTTGCCAAAAGGTCACTCAGAGGTATACTTTCAACATGTTGACACATTTAGCCCCTGTAGTTTGTAATTCCTCACTTTCTTTCATTTTCAGCTTCGTATGATCCATGATTTATTCGTCTAAGATTATAAACACCATGTAGGGTTATTGTAGGGCCTATTTATCCATTGTTGACCCTTTGGACCCTTATATTCACATAGTTTCACTGTTTGTCAACTTTAGTCCCTCTAAAGTACTTTTTCACATATTCAAAGCCTATGACACGTGTCAATACATTATTGGACGTAAATTTTCGAGGTGTTACACCTTGTTAAACCATATTACATGAGTTCCCCTACTCATTTGGTTTACGAGCCCTCATTCTATCCAATCCTCCGATTTAGGTCCGGTATATTAGCATAGTTACCTATATTAGGTGCCGTTTGATATCCGTGATCTCTAGCATTGTTTGGTTGTTACTCAAGGACTACTAAGTAATCTCAAGTGAGTACATAGACCCCTCTTTTACTATTTTCAAACTATTTTGGGGTGAAACACATGTGCCTACTTGTTACTTTCATGTTTTTCTATGTTTTCACATCATATACTTGCTATGTTCATTAGTACACTATTAGTACATTGTTTTACATTACATTTCATGCTATGTATGTCCATTGTGTGCATACTTAGTACATTGTTTTACATTACATCTCATGCTATGTATGTCCATTGTGTGCATACTTAGTACATTGTTTTACATTACATTTCATGCTATGTATGTCCATTGTGTGCATAATTAGTACATTGTTTTACATTAAATTTTGTTGCATATGCTCATCCAGCATATGAACACATTATATTACATTATGTGAACCATTTGTATCTATTGAAACCATGTGAACCATTTGACAATAGACATTTGACTATACCTAAACATTTCTATAATTGTTAAACATTACATCTTGATGGTTTGGTTTGAGTAAGTGATTTAAGTAACGAGGCGTGTGTAATATGATACAAGCATGGTGGATACGCGGCTGGTACTTCCTATATATAAGTGTTTGTATGGTATTACATATCGTAGCGTTATTTGAATCATTTCAATTTAAGACATATAACATTTTATACAAATAACATACTTTTCACAAGACATTGTTTTACAAACAACTTATCTTATACAAACTCATTTTACATGGTTATTCATTTAACCATACATTATTCTCTTATTTATACATATCATCTGAACTTATTATTTTTCAAATGATTTACAAAACAAATCAATTTACAAGGTTCATGACTAAACTTTATTAAACAACTCTTTCTAAACTTACAAGTCATGAAACCTATTTTCACAAAACCTATGTATCTCACAGGCAATTTTATGCTAACGTACCTATTTTCACATGTGTTTTCAGGAGTTGATGCATAGGACTTATCGAGACATACTTAGGCGGACCTGTGCCTTAGTGACTTAAAACGAGACAAGAACTAGTTAATTTATGTTATGTACTCTTTATTTCTTGTTTAAAGACAATGTAACTCACTTGTTTGATGAATAAAACGAAACTTTAATTTCCATGGTTGTGAAACAATTAATTCTGTTACAACACTCCCCGACGTTTCCGCCACATTTTGTTGTTTTACGTGGTCGGGGTGTGACAGAAAAGTTGGTATCAGAGCTAATGGTTATTGGGAATTAGGTTATTAGTAATACTTTGACCTAGTCTATAACCTTCCTAGGACCCTAACGCGAGTTTACTTGCGTTTAGTCATAAAACAATACCGTCACCTATCCTTAGGCGACGACCACAACAAGAACATAAATTTCAAAACCGCTTTGAAAACTAATCATCTGTTCTAGGATGATTGATAACTAGGTTTTGAACCCTCTGTTATAAGGTTTTGAACCCCTTTGAATTTTCAAAACTCTCGTCAAAGTTTTGGGTCCTAAATAGTGTGAGCACGTGCAAACTGGAAGAGTGAATGCCTGTACCCTGGGTTTTCTGTCTAAGGCTAGAGTGTTCGTACAAATCCACATAATCGGACCAGTCACTCTTACCTGGGAACTCTTGGGGTGAGTGTCCACTTATAGGCGAGCATGTCTTCGCGATACATTATGAGGATCTATTTGCTTTGATTCAGCCTTTGTGTTGTTTGTTTGCTTCGTGGTTCAAACAAATGACCATCACCCATGATTTTGGTCGGTAATTGTAACATCCTATTCTTACCCAATGCCATTTCATTTATTTTCTCTCTTGTTTCCCTTTTTAGAATGCCTCCACGACGCGAAAATCAGGTATCTATTGAGGAGCTGGCAGCTGTCATTACACAGCAAATGATTGCTGCAATCTCGAACATCGTTGCTCAATGTAACCAAGCCCTCAACAACAATAATGCCCCCCTGCAACTTCAAGACGTTCAAATCGGCTAAGCCATCAAAGTTTTCTGGGTCTCAAGGAGCGACTGCACTTCTGCAATGGTTCGAGAGTCTAGAGAGCACCTTCAGGCATGTTCAATGCCCAAATGAGCGAAAGGTAGATTTCGCATCTGGTGTCTTTGAGAAACGGGCTTTGACATGGTGGAATGGTGTGATGAGAGATAGGGGTGCCGATGTGGCACTGGCTCAAACATGGGAAGAGCTTCGAGCTCTGATGATGAAGGAGTTCTGTCCTCGTCATGAACTTAGGGCTTTGGAAAGAGAATTCGACGATCTTAAGCAAGACAGCGGTGAACATCGATCCTACACTGATCGATATGAGGAGCTGAGCCTGTTGTGTCCTACCATGGTTACGCCTTTGGATAAGGCGATCGAAAAATACATTGATGGTCTCCCTGACCCAGTTCAGGACATTGTTACTGGTAGTAATCCTACCACAGTTAGACAGGCCATTGAATTATCTGCTACCCTAACCGAATCTCAGATCAGAAAGGGCAAACTTTTTTGGAAAGGCGACAAGAAACAAGCAGCTAATGTTCAGGAGAAAACCAAGGAAAGCAAAATCGAACCTTCTAAGAAGCGTAAGGCTTTGAAGAATTATGCGATTGCTGCTCAACCCAACCAAAACACCCGCAACCAACCAACTCAACCTCCTGCAAGGAAACCTTATGCCGGTACTGCACCGATATGCAATAAATGTAATGCACACCACTTAGCTCACCTACAGTGTCGTTTATGTGCATCATGTGGGCGACTCGGTCACCTGGCAAATGCTTGTTGATTTACCCCAAACCAAGGTGGTCCAAACCAACCTCAAGTAAATCCTGCTCAAGCTCGTTTTCCACAAGGTCCTTGCTTCAACTGTGGCGAGATGGGCCATTTCCGAAGAAATTGCCCAAAGATAGCTAATGCGAATCCAGCACAGGGATTAGCATCGGACCAACTAAAAGACAATGTTGCTTAGAAATAATCAAGCCTTATGTATTATTTCCTTTTGTTGTCAAGGTCCATGGAACAGTTGTTGTTGTTGTTGTTTATAAATAAATCTTTTTATTTTACATTGCAATGTACAAATGTGATGGCATGTATAAACAACGTATCCCCTACAATACCGACAATCAAGGAGCCGTATTCCTTGAAGAACAGACTACCCCCAAAATTCTTCCATTATATTATCTCTTGCGTTTTCCACGAAAATCCTAATTACCCGTTTCTTCCAAGGAAACGAAGTACAAGGCGCAAGTTACAACTCTGGACGAATACCCAAAAGTACCACTATAAATCCATAATAGGGTACCAAAGGGCATTTCCGTAAAATCCTAAAATTGTTTTGTACCTTAATTCGAATATTATGTTTCTTTGAAAACAAAATCGAATTTTTGGAAGATCATCCTATCTTCATAGATAGATTCTTGAAAAAATGATTTAAAGTACCAAATGAAGTCCACGGATTGGATTCCTGGTGTGCTTTAAGTATCCGCGTCCAAAGATAACAAATTTAAGGCCAAATTAAACAATTATGTGATTATGTGCTTATGTGTTCCCTTTTTATGTGATCCAAAATTTTGTTATCCAAATCCTCGTAGAATCTTCCATATCTTCGTATAAGGGATTCATAGTAGGATATCCAAAAGGTACTACCTTAAATCCTTGATGAGCTTCAACGTTATAGTTAAAGATTCCTCTTGAATAGTTTAGAGATTGATTCGTCAATCTAGTTAAAGACATCCTTCGTTGATGTAGTTAAAGATTCCTCTTGGGTAGTTTAGTTAAAGAGATTGATTCGCCAATCTAGTTAAAGACATCATCCGTTGATGTAGTTAAAGATTCCTCTTGGGTAGTTTAGTTAAAGAGATTGATTCGTCAATCTAGTTAAAGACATCCTCCGTTGATGTAGTTAAAGAGATCATTCGTTGATCTAGTCAAAGAGATTGATTCGTCAATCTAGTTAAAGATATCATGTGTTGATATAGTTAAAGAGGCCCTCTGGTGGTCTAGTTAAAGAGACTATTGTAGTCTAGTTAAATCACCACAGGATTATTCGTTTGATTTTTTCCCCTACGCATTTTGAAATGAACCGTGCGGACTGTGCAAGGAATTACGTAATTATGGAGGCCTACATAATTATGGAATTCAGTGCACAAAAACCACAGAAAGTTTTGTCATGTGTTAAGACCGATAGTGACAAGAGTAATGATATGAGAGAAGTCTTGGACCTTGACCGATGTCATTACTTCCCAATCCTGAATTCAAGTTTCCTATGATAAGTCTTCATGGGAAATGTTCTCCTATCCATAGTTTGAAACTCCATGTTTTGCTACTGCAAGGACTTCACTTTGAGGGATTAACAATTTCTCTAAGAACCCTATCATGGCCCAGAGTTCTACTTAGGGTTCAAGGGATTCATTCAAAGCGAAAACATCACCGTTGTCCTCACAAGTTTCTCCTAAAATTAAATTTCGGGACGAAATTTCCTAAAGTAGGGGAGACTGTGACACCTGTGTCACTTCAACCATCAAACAAATACCAAACCAATGAAATATTGTATTTCATACTTGGGATTTGTATAAATATGTGTATCGTTTGCACATATCAATTCTTGTTCGATTTCGGGCTCTAAATCGCTTTCTGGAAGGTTATACGCGCATCGATGTGTAAATATAACCAGTTTAATGCAAAAAACACTCCGGAACAGTGACACAGGCTTAACATACCTTAAATAATCTTTACATAACTTAGAAATAAGTTTTTGGAAGGTTTGGTATGCGGAAATCAAGTTTATTCGCTTACAGGGACTAAATTCGACAAATTTCAAAAGTATGTCAATTTGTACTGTAACGGACATACCGGAGCTTGATCATAAGTTAAACACACCATAAATATCCTTTACATAGCTTAGAAATAGGCTTTGAGGGGTTCGGTGTGCTAAAATAAACTTTTGGGTCATTCTGGGACTAAAAGCGTCAAAAAGTGCACAAGTTTGCTCTTTCGCGCATAACTTACGTTCTGAATACATCCGGACATCCAAAAATTTATGTAAGCATTATAATATTATGCTTTAGTGTTTGGTTTGTCAAAATTCCATTCGTCGCGCATTTTGGACCGTTTTTGCGTTCGTTACGACTTCCGTCGTAATTAACCGAACAACGCAATCGTACGGCCAAACGAACTGACATCCGAGATATTTTTGAGAACATTTTAAGTTCCCTATACTTTAACTTCATTTTAGAGCTTTGAAATGGGGTTAACGGGCCTTAAACATGTCAGAAATAGCTCAAAACACCAACAGGGACTAAAGCTGCCAATCTGCCAAAGTTGCTGGCTTACGGACCGTAAGCCATCACCCTTACGGTCCGTAAGGGGTCCCCAGCACATCAGAAACTTCTAGCCACCTGTTTACAATTGTTACCCACTCCCACTCCCAATCTCAATTCCACATGTTGATCTCTGATGGTGGGGGGCCAATTTGGGTTCCATAACATTCCAACAAGTGTACGGGTGAGATCAAAGCACGATATTCGAGAAACGATCCTAACGGTGGTCCAAATCCTATAAATACCCAACCCATCACAACTCAAAACCCACTTAATTTCTGAAAACTTCTCTAAGTTGAGGTGTAAGAACGCTTCATACCTGAGAAACATTTGGAAATCAAACCTTTCGGGGACCCTTTGTAAGTGTTCCTTCGTTATTTTATTCTTTTAGCGTTAAAAGTCAAACTTTGTTTGACTTTCTGCATTGACCAGTTTATGGTCAATGCGAAGTTCGTTTGAACTTTATAACATGAGCGTAATCACGATGGTTATAGTCCCTAGTGACTATACCTACTGATTACCACGTTATCTAGGCTCAGTGACGAGTCGTAGTTTCGGCCAAAACGCGCATTCTTGCGTATTTTGTAACCAAACTACTCTTAGGTATCAAAACCATTTGTTTTAATACCAAACCTGTTTTCTAAACTTAGTTAAGCATGTTTTAACATGCTTGGCTCGTCACTTTTAGTTTAGTGCTTATATAGGGTCGTAAGGTAAGCGATCTAAACAATCGCTTATACTTGCGAACCCGACCCGTTTGGTCGATCATTAGGATCCGACCAAACACATTAGGTGACCATAGTTGTATAGGGAATAACCTTCCGAGGTTATACCTTATGGTCACATCGTTTGAGTAGTTGTATGATAGGTAGTATATGCCTTAGGTAAATTACCAAAATGCCCTTTGAATGCCAAAATTCATTTTAAGCATATGTAACTTAACTTTTGGTATCTAAACTGATTTGGTAACAATATTAGACATGTTAAGGCATATTTTACTTATCATAGGACTAGTTAGGCGTTCCGAACGTGTTTTACGCGAACGACGCGTTAAAGTAGCATAAGCTACCTAAACGGGTCGTAATGGGTCGTAAGCACTTAGGTTAGGTTTCATTGTAGTATGTAGGCCTTGTTAAACCATATTACATGAGTTCCCCTACTCATTTGGTTTACGAGCCCTCATTCTATCCAATCCCCCGATTTAGGTCCGGTATATTAACATAGTTACCTATATTAGGTGCCGTTTGATATCCGTGATCTCTAGCATTGTTTGGTTGTTACTCAAGGACTACTAAGCAATCTCAAGTGAGTACATAGACCCCTCTTTTACTGTTTTCAAACTGTTTTGGGGTGAAACACATGTGCCTACTTGTTACTTTCATGTTTTTCCATGTTTTCACATCATATACTTGCTATGTTCATTAGTACACTATTAGTACATTGTTTTACATTACATTTCATGCTATGTATGTATGTCCATTGTATGCACACTTAGTACATTGTTGTTACATCTCATGCTATGTATGTCCATTGTGTGCATACTTAGTACATTGTTTTACATTACATTTCATGCTATGTATGTCCATTGTGTGCATACTTAGTACATTGTTTTACATTACATTTTGTTGCATATGCTCATCCAGCATATGAACACATTATATTACATTATGTGAACCATTTGTATCTATTGAAACCATGTGAACCATTTGACAATAGACATTTGACTATACCTAAACATTTCTACAATTGTTAAACATTACATCTTGATGGTTTGGTTTGAGTAAGTGATTTAAGTAACGAGGCGTGTGTAATATGATACAAGCATGGTGGATACGCCGCTGGTACTTCCTATATATAAGTGTTTGTATGGTATTACATATCGTAGCGTTATTTGAATCATTTCAATTTAAGACATATAACATTTTATACAAATAACATACTTTTCACAAGACATTGTTTTACAAACAACTTATCTTATACAAACTCATTTTACATGGTTATTCATTTAACCATACATTATTCTCTTATTTATACATATCATCTGAACTTATTGTTTTTCAAATGATTTACAAAACAAATCAATTTACAAGGTTCATGACTAAACTTTATTAAACAACTCTTTCTAAACTTACAAGTCATGAAACCTATTTTCACAAAACCTATGTATCTCACAGGCATTTTTATGCTGACGTACCTATTTTCACATGTGTTTTCAGGAGTTGATGCATAGGACTTATCGAGACATACTTAGGCGGACATGTGCCTTAGTGACTTAAAACGAGACAAGAACTAGTTAATTTATGTTATGTACTCTTTATTTCTTGTTTAAAGACAATGTAACTCGCTTGTTTGATGAATAAAACGAAACTTTAATTTCCTTGGTTGTGAAACAATTAATTCTGTTACAACACTCCCCGACGTTTCCGCCATGTTTCGTTGTTTTACGTGGTCGGGGTGTGACATGTCTGAGCCAATAGAATAACTAATATCATCTGTTCTACCAATTTCTTCAGTTTCTGGTGTATTTGATGATGATGTAGAAATTGATGATGTAGAAGATGATGATGAAGAAGATGATGATGATGACATTATGAAAGATGATGCAGACGATGTTTATTCTGTAAGTAGTCATGATGACGATGATGGAAATGACGATGATCAGGATACTTCTGGAATCAAAGTTACTGAAGCGTCTACTAAAGAAAATGTTGATGATTATCTTCATGATGGTGCTAATGAAGAGCCTGAGAATGTTAAAGGTGAGGGGGAGCATGTTGATGATCAGAATGTTGATGAAAGTGAAAAATTGATTTTGCGTCTTGAACCTGATATAGAAGAAGGTGAAATCAGGCATACTTATACTCTGGATGAAATCATCAAAATGACGCACATTGAAGATGTTAACTTCAAGTTTGATTTTGAAGATGAACTGAATCAGTTTGATATCAATCAGCAGCCCGATTTTCAGTATAAGTACGTTGAAGAAGCTGATAATTACGAAAGGGTTGAGTTTGAAGATTGGAGTGATGAGGATTAAGCTGAAAGTGATCATGAGGATACTTCTAACTTTCCAACACTTGTTGAATTCTTCAGTCAAGCAAACATAGATGAGTTAAGAAGGAGAGTTGAAGAATGTTTAAAGAATAAAAACTTTGATGGAACGTCGAAAGATGAAAGTCGTGAAGAAAGAAAGAAATGGTTTAGAAAAGATACGAAGAGAAAATTCAAAAGACCGTTAAAATACTATCAAAGAGATAGAGGTGTCTCGCTTGGTGATATCATTAGCTGGGGTTACTTACTACAGGTTAATGCATATGCAATCCGAAGAGAGTTCGGCGTGCAATACGTCGAGTATATTCAGGATATTATGTCTTTGCCATGGTGGGATGTTGAAGAACTTCCTAAAGTCAGAACTTTGTCTTATCCGGTCAGAGAACGTGATATGCCGACCTGGGGTTTGATGAAATTCGAAGCATTTAAAGATTTCAAACACTGGAAGCCACATCAACCAAAGAAAGTGAAGAGAGTAGATCCAGTCACTGGTAATGAAGAGACGATCTTGCACATCAAAAAGCCTAGGGTGATAAAGAATATTCCTTTGCCAAAAATGGAGCAAGATTTTTACAAAGGGTTCGTATGTTGGGTATATAGTTGCATATCAACGGAAGCTGTGATCACGTACAGAGTGGAAAATGAAGTTAGACATATCTATGTGTATGATCCATTGTGGTTAGTAAATTGCTCAACGAAAGATATAGAATGTTTGTTTATTAACAAGATTGGGTTCAAAGCTGAAGACAAAGATCAAGCAATGCAGTTTCAGAAGGTTGTGACGATATGTTTCCAGAAAGGCATTAATTCTGAGAATGCATGGTCGTCTAAGTGGAGAAAGATTGAGAAAGAAGAAGCTCTAAAAGCTGAGAAAGAAAGAAAAGCACGAGAAGAAAAAGACAAGATATTAAGAAATACTTTTGTGCAAAGGATGGCTGAAGAGGAAAAGCGAGCGGTCGAAGAGAATGAAAAGCTTAGGAAGCTGTTACTGAGGAAGCCTAAGCCAAGGGAAGAAAAGTTTAAGTCCCTGTGAAGAAAGTGCTGAAGAAAACCTGACTGAAGACTCCGGCAATATCCAAGGGGGAGTTTGTTGGTGCACGATGTCTATCGCCTACGTCAACAGTCTAGGTCATGTCGGTAGCTTGTAATAGGGTTAAATATGTCAAAATGTAAAGTTATAAGTGTTTGTAAGTCATTTCGCATGAAATGGTGTTTGACCATTTCGTACGAAATGAAACTTTGTCATTTCGTACGAAATGGAATGTCACCATTTCGTGCGAAATCAGTTTCCCTATAAATAGGGATGTTTGGTTTTTTATTTGGTACGAAAATAGAGAAGTGTGTAACGAAGTGCTGCCAGTTTCTCTCCGTGTATTGACGTTAAAAATCAATGAAAAACCTGTTTTAAGTATAAATATTTGTTTCTACATCTTTCTATCACCGATTCTCAGTTGTTAGACTGTTTCCGCCTTTCTAACAGCTTAGATTTGACTCTGACCGACTCATTCAGGTCGTATATCGATCCTACACTTCTGATCGCCATCCGCCTCGGCCACACACTCTACCACCCTCCCAGAAAACAAATTCTTTAACCCGTTCAATTTTAAAAGATAATTAAATCTTGTTTTATTAAAGGGTTTAGTGTAAAAATCAGCTCTCTGATCATCGATGTGAATATAATCAATTCGAATCAATTTTTTCTCGTGGCAATCACGAACAAATGATGTCGAATCTCAATATGTTTTGTTTTTGAGTGTTGAACCGGATTTTTAGTGATATTAATGGCTGCCTCGTTGTCCACAAAAATTGGCGTGTCTAAGAATTGCAGACCATAATCCCTCATTTGCTGTTGAATCCAGAGAATCTGGGAACAACAGCTGGAAGCCGAAACGTATTCGGCTCTACAAGTCGAGAGAACGACTGTGATCCGTTTCTTACACTGCCAAGTGATTAGCCGAGTTCAGAAGAACTGGCAACCAGCATTTTTTGGACTTAGCATTCAACTTACAGCACCCGAAGTCAGAATATCCAGTTAGAGAGAAGTCACCGGATTGGGGATACCACAAGCCGGTGCTTGGGCAACCTTTGAGATACCGTAAGATCCTCTTCACTGTCATCATGTGTGATGCTCTGGGACTTGACTGGTACCGGGCGCAGAGGCAGGTTGGATACATGATGTCCGGTCGTGATGCTGTCAGATACATTAGCGATCCTATGATTGACCGATAAAGCGTTTCACCCACTTTCTCACCACTTTCATCCGGACATATGCCATGATTCGTAGCCAAGGGGGTTGATATGGGAGATGATTCGGACATATTGAATTTGTCCAACACATCATTCACATACTTGGTTTGGTGTATGAAGATTCCATCGGGCAGTTGCTCAACCTGAAGCCCGAGGAAGAACTTCATCTCCCCCATTGAACTCATTTCAAACTTCTGCTTCATAACCTTCTCAAACTCCTTACACAACTCATCGTTCATTGATCCAAAAATTATATCATCAACATATATTTGCACGATCAGTAGATGTCCTGCAACCTCTTTAGTGAACAGGGTACTATCGACAGTCCCTCTGGTGAACCCATTGGTCAGCAGACGCTGGGAAAGCGTCTCGTACCAGGCTCTCGGGGCCTGGTGTAATACGTATAATGCATTGTCAAGTAGATACACCTTGTCCTTGTGTACAGGATCGGTAAAACTCGGTGGTTGACCGACGTACACCTCTTCTTTAATACTGCCATAGAGGAATGCAAATTTGACATCCAGTTGGTAGACCTTGAACCCCTTCCATGACGCGAATGCCAAGAAGATTCTGATAGCCTCAAGTCGAGCAACGGGAGCATATACTTCAGTAAAGTCAATCCCTTCTTGCTGACTAAATCCTTGGACTACCAACCGTGCTTTGTTCCTTACAATTACCCCTCTATCATCTCTCTTACATTTGAAGACCCACTTAGTCTTGATCAACTTCTGATCTTCCGGGAGATCAACCAACCTCCACACTCCAAGCTTTTCAAACTGTTGTAACTCCTCTTGCATTGCATTTACCCAACTCTCTTCAGTCAATGCTTCTTTGTACGTTTTCGGCTCTACCAGCGGGATAAAACATTTTAATGAGAAGTCTACTTGTAAAGGTGCTACAGAGGAGTAAAAACATGTAAGCCCTTTGTTTATTTGTTCACGGGTTTTCACGCCGCTTTGAAGGTCACCAATGATTTGCTCCGACGGATGGTAAGATAACGTTCTTGGCATGACCGTATCCGGTATGCTCACTTCCGATTGCAAATTTGTTATATTCTAATCACCCGTGTGATCAATAGCATTTAAAGTCGCAATATTTGGTTCCTCGTCATAAATCAGATCGGTTTCCGATTTTGAGTCGTCAGAATGGTCAAATATTGGAGCTGTTTCTTCTGGGAGTACATGTGCAGTTCCACTAGGACCAGCCTCATGATCATTTGAACCCACGGTGGGCGAAGAAACCACCAACGGTCTCGGCACTTGTTCTTGTGAAAGAGACTACTGTTGTTGGTATAAGAACGCCAGTTCCTCCTCATTCGGCTCTGTCGGTAAATGGAATGACTCCCAGAGATTGTCGTAATCAAATAGCAACCTGTTTCCGGGAAGTTGATTTGGAGCAGTAAACCGTTGACAGTCAACGTGTTGAACTTGTATGATCTTCCCCAAACTCCAAACAAAAACTCTCTTCAACGGACTAGCGTATCCTACAAAAAAACCTTCATTAGCTTTCGAACCAAATTTACCGTCTGGATCAATAAATGTGCATGGTGATCCGAATGGTTCTAAATATTTCAGATTCGGTTTGTAAAGATGAAGCAATTCAAAACAAGTTTTCTTGTACTTCTTCACCGTAAGAACCCGATTGAGCGTATAACATGCCGTGGTAACCGCTTCACTCCAAAAATATACCGGTAATTTCGAATCTGCTAACATGGTACGAGCCGTTTCGATCAACGTATGATTTTTTTGTTCTGCGACACCGTCTTGTTGAGGAGTATATGGTGCGCTGAACTCATGAAGAATGCCCTTATCGTTGCAGAATTCGAGCATACGGTTGTTCTTGAATTCCGTGCCATTGTCGCTTCGAATACGTCTAATCGGCAGTTTGTAAACATTCTTCATCTTTTTGAATAGCCTTATCAAAGATTCAAACGTTTCCTCTTTTCTTTCTAGAAACATCACCCAGGAAAATCTTGTAAAGTCGTCAGTAACAACTAAACAATATAGATCTCCACTTATGCTTTTCACATTTACCGGTCCGAAAAGATCCATATGGAGTCTTTCGAGCGGTAATCTGGTGGAGTTCAAGAGCTTTTTCGGGTGCGATTTCTTCGTCTGTTTCCCTTTCTTACATTCAATACAGTCATCGTTAAGAGGGAAGCTTTTCAAATTAACACCGTCTACAAGATCATTATGAACTAAAAAGTTCATCTTTCTCAAGTGAATATGACCCATTTTACGATGCCACATGATGGATTCTTTTTCAGTCGCCTTCGTCTTACTCACAAAGCATTGTACCTTTTTTTCTGTCGTTGTTGCAACGCTCATGTCTAGTACATAGAGATCGTTTTCACGAGGAGCGCGCATCAACACCATTTCTTCGGGTATTTTAAACCCTGGGTTAAGAATCAGACATTCATCTTTTGTAAAATGAATAGTAAATGACTTATCACAAATCTGAGAAATGCTCAACAGATTGTTTTCTAACTCAGCAATGTAGTTCACTTTATCGAATGTTACGACCCCGTTAGTAAGTATTCCTTCTCCAACAATTCTTCCACCTTGAGTTCCAGCAAACCCGACATAACCTCCATTGATTGACTTGACGTCGTAAAGCAGTGCTAACATCCCTGTCATGTGCCGTGAGGTGCCGCTATCCATTATCCATTTAGAAATGATAGACCTTGGAAGCCCCTACACACATCAAAAGACATTTACTTAAACAATGATACCCAAGATTTTTCAACATTTGGTACACTACCAAAGACAATATCATGAGTTACTATGTCAACTTTTGGAATGTTAAAAACAACATTTGGAACATTAGATTCTGGTTTTGATTTTAGAGCTCCTTCCTTGGTAGGTGGGAATTCTTCAATCAACTTATCTAACTCAAACTCAATTTTCTCATCAGTGGTTGCAAAGATTTTCGGTTCAGATTTTAAAACTTCTTCCATTTTCTTTTCCTCAAAAGAATGTTTAGGTTTCTCCACCCATGATTGACTTTGGGAAGTCTTTGTTTTAGAATAAACCTTTGAAGTTTTTTGTGATTTTGAAGATTCACCAATTTCAAAAGTTGATTTTGGTTTGTCCTCTGACTTCAATGATTCACCGCGTTTAAGAATACGTACGGGGGATACCATATGTGATTTTCCCTTAACATCCTTTGAAATTTTTGGTTTTGGTTTATGGAAAACTGGTTTTATTATCTCTTTGACACATTGTTTGGCCATGTGATCGATTTCATTGCATCGATAACAGATTCTTTTGTCATATTCAACAAAAGTGGATCTGTTGGCCTCGTCTCTTATCTTTTTGGCCGCAATAAAATCGTCAATTGCTTGCTTACTAAAGATATAATCCTTTTCGACTTCTGTATTATTACCAGCCACAAACACTTCACTTAATTTTTCTTTTGGCTTAACTTCTTTCTTAGCCATTTTCATCTCAAAACCAACACCTTTCTTTTTGTAATTATTACCATGTCTCTTGTTATTACCATTGTTACCCACCCATTCATTTTTCTTTCCAGGGTTGTTTGTCGGTTGTTGTTTAACAAAAGATTTTTTTGGTTTTGATAGAAACGAATTGTTGTTAACTTCTGAGATATCAATTTCCACGAGTTTAAAAAATTTTTCAACCTTTTCCAGGTTCGCATTCTGAATCGGGTACTCAAAATCAGTATACAGTTTGTCAGTTCCGGTCATCGTGAAAACCACAATGATCGAATTGTCATCCAGAACTTTATCTGACTTTGGGATAAACTTATCAAGAAAGTTTCCGTTATCTTCAGAATCTGAACTAGAATTCTCAAAATGAGTTTTAACCGTTTCAAAATCAGTGTTATCACTCTCTTCATCCAACACTTGGTCTACAACTGTTTTAACCAGTTATGACTCGTTGTCGGTGTCAGATGGAGAGAATGTAACATCTATGTTTTCCGGTAACTCATTCTCTTCTGTTCTCAATTTGAGATTCAATGCCTCCTCCACCCCGTCTGGATATTTCTGAGTATAATGATTCCACATTAGGGGTGGAACATTTTTGAAAGCTGGTTTAACTTCAGTTTGTTGAGGAATGATCTGATCAATCACATATGAAGATGAAAGATAACTAATCAACTTTTTGTCGACTCTTTCTGTCTCAATGCGCATTAGTTCAAGTTCCTTCTTTAGAGATGCGATTTTATCCAGATGGATGTTAATCGACATTTGCTTTTCCATGACTGTAGCTTTGAGCAAATTAGCAATTTTATCATTTTCTTTACTCTCAGTGTGAATCATTTTAATTGATCGTGACAGAGTGTCATAAGCTTCTTTAACATCATTAAAATCAAATTTTAATTTGTCGTTAAACTTTTTCAACTCTTGAAACTGTTTGTCTTTTTCAAGACAATCCATGCATGGTTTCAAACAGTTTTCGCATGGCTTTTCAAGAATTGGATCAACTTTTTCAAAAACATTTTCTTGTTTATCATTTTTACTTTTCGATTTACCAAACTCTCTGGACTCAGACTCAGATTTCTCTTCGGATTCGGACTTCACATTTTCTAATTTGTCATCGGACTCGGACTTCTCTCCTGACTCATACGTATCACAAGTCTCGATAATTGACTCCTTTTCAACAGACACTGACTCTTGAGTTGCATCTTTGGTCTCATTGTTATCAGAAGGTGTTTTAGTTTGTTCTACCTCTTGCAGCTTGACCATAAGAGCTTTGTCTGCTATTTCTTTCAAAGTCTCTTCATTCATTTCCTTTGAGACATCAATGATCTCTTGAACCGGAGTTTGTTCAACTTCGTACTGTGGGCAAAAACCCGTAGTCGGTTTACTAAAGAAACCTGCAAAAGAATCAAATACATTAGCTGGCATTATAGATTTAAATGCATTAGTAATAACCTCCTGTTCAGACTGATAATAGTAAACCGCTGTTGCCTCCTCTTCTAGATCTGAAAAAACTTTCTTCATTCACCACTTCACTGACTTCTTCAACTTTAGGAACACATTCCTCGATTTCCGATTCCGGCTCTTCAATAATTTCAGCCATCATTGCAAGACCACCTCCTGGAACGTACTTATCCCAACTGAAGCCTTCTGGAATCTTTTCGTCATCTTGATTCACCAAAATAGCTTTTTCTATTTGTTTGGATTGATTGTTCTTGATTTGAGGTCGTGGAATGAATGGTTGTTGACTGTCTTTATGATAGATGGCCTGTCGGTAATAATTGTTGGCGAATGGATTCTGGTGGTTATTAACTTCTCTATTCGGACATTCGCGCTTGAAGTGTCCCTTCTCTTTACACTTGAAGCAAGTCACCTTCGATTTGTCGAATCCAAGTTTAGAATCAGGACCTGCGAGACTACTTCTTCCGGTAATTTCCATGAACCTCTGAGCTCTTCTCACAATGCTCGCCATACACCATTTTATATTGATGAGTTCTAGTTCCTCGGGATCAATTTGATCGTAATCTTCTTTAGTCATGTCTGGGTTACCAATTCGTCCAGCTACTAGACTCTCGTAAGACTCAAGTACAGAAGCTAGAAGTGCTATATGCTGCTTTGCGGCTGTCTCGGTAAAATCTTGACCGTTTTTTATATTAACAGCGATATTGCACTGTATCCCATGACTATAACTCTTATTGTTCGAACCTGAAGAACTTTGAGAAGAAACCTGTTCTTGAAAATTCTGAACCTTAGGATTCGGTTCGTAATTTGGAAATGGTGAAAAGTTGTTGTTAGGCATGCTTTGAGGTACTCCCGATGAAGAATATGCACTGAATGCCTTTTGAATCTTTGGACTCGGAGCAGATGTGGTAGATGAGTTTCCTTTGTAATAAAGCTGAACATCTTGCTGTACATTTGCAGATTTCATTTTCCTCTTCTTCCGAAGTTCAAGCTCATGAGCTTCAATTCTCTTGATAAACGTACTCAAATTGAAACCCGTGTATTCCAAATTGTTCTTCAAAACCAATAAGAACGTACCCCACTCTTCTTGTGGTAGTGCGTCAGCCAACTTATCAACCCACTCTTCGTCTGATTTATCTATATTCAAACGTTTCATCTCCACTACCAAGTGACAGTACCTCTCAATCAACTCTTTCGTTGATTCTCCACTGATAGCAGTAAATATGTCGAATTCTTTTTTCAGTAGTGCCTTTTTGCTTTTGATCATTGAAACACTCCCAAGAAATTTGATTTTAAGAGCCTTCCAAATAGATTGCGCGTCACCCTGATGTTGTAACAGTACCAAAATATCTTCCTTAATTGCCTATTGCAATATACTGACCATCTTCTTCTCGGCTTTAAAATTTTCTTGTTCAGCCGGAGTTAACGTGTTAAGTGTTTTCGGAAGACCAGCATCATTCATAGGAACTACATATTTTGTTTCAACTTTCAGCCAGCATTCGAGGTGATTCGCCTGAACCCATGTGTGAAATCTATCCTGCCACCCTGAATAATCTTCAATGTTGAGCAGTTTCGGTGGTTTTTGCATGCTTCCTAGCTCGTTCTCCATATTCACATTTTGGGCTATACTTGCTGGAGTTTGAACAGTCATACCTCCTCCGAAAAACGCATTGTAAAACTCTTGATTGTCCATTTTATACTTTGAAAAATGTTTCTAAAAAATTTCTAAGTTTTGAAAAATTACAATTTCAAGCGACCTGGACTTTCAGACGACCTGGACTTCAAATGACCTGATTTTAAACTACCTGAATTTCAAACGACCTGAATTTCAAAGGACCTGGACTATCCAAACCGTGCGAGGTGACAAATACCAGTTAAAAATTTTCAGTTCGTGCGGTCTGACCACTCAAGTCGCACGAGTTGGTCACAATGTTTGAAACTTTCAAACTAGGTGATATAAGTTCACATGATCTGACCTCAGCTCGTGCAATCTGGTCACACCGTTTGAAATTTTCAAACGATCTGGTCCAAACTGTGCGATCTGGTCATGATTTTCAAACGGTTTGAACAAGAATCAAACGATCTGATCAATTTCACACGATTTGAGCATCATTTTCACTCGATTTGGACAGTTTCACTTCGTTTGAAGAATTACCTTATCAAAATTCCAAGTTTTTTACATTTTTGGATCAATTTTAGTTCGATTTATGGTCTGCAACTTTGTACAATTGTTCAAAATGATGTTTTACACATAATATCTAAAATTCAGTCCATTTTATCCGTGAATTCGTCTGAAAATCCAAGAAAGAGTAGAAGTATATGGTTCTAAACCGTTCAAAACACTGATATCAACATATTTGACTCATCCTGAGCTCTGATACCACTTGTAGGATCGATGATTCGTCCAAATGAGTCAATCAGAGTCAGATCTAGTTTCTAGAAAGGCGGAATCAGTCTAGAAACCGTCAATCAGTGTTAGAACAAGAGTAGAAGAGTAGAAAGTCACTTTAAATACGTTCTTCATTGATTTTAGACGTTTTGGTACAGAGAGAATCGGACAGCACTTCGGTACACAATTCTCCAGAAAGTTACAAATGAAGTGTCACACCCTGGCTTTTGCGGAAGCGTAGGTTTATTTTGGTGTGACTTCTTAATACCATAGCAACAATCATAACAATGTTATATGATAAAACACAAGATGTTCATCCATTCATTAAGTTTAAAAATACCACAACATCATTGTTTGAAAATGTCGACACATAAAGTAAGTTACAAACATGACAAGATTAACAGAGTTCGCGAAGACTCATCAAAAGTACGTAAATAAAAACCCAAGTTTAGAATTGTGTATCCCGTCCAGGAAAGGGATCCACCTCCTAAACTCAACAACACGGATGACATCTTTATTCACTACGCAGCCTTGACATAACGCATACTCCGCCAGATCCACTAATTTCCTGAAATACATGTAGTTTGAAAAATCAAAAAAAGTTGAGCGAGTTCATGTGTAAGTGAGTATGTATAACCTTTGTAAACCATGTAAGTATGTATGTATGTATATCCCGGTATGATTGCAAACAAGGAAAAGATCACCAATGGTTTGCAAGGCCACTGATATGTGTGACGGTGTAGGGAGACTCAAACCTAGCAAAGTTGTACCGGGCTTCCGGCTGGAAGACATAGTCACCTCTATGGGCCGCCCCGGCCTCATGGGTGTGGGCTCGCTACACCCAAATAGATCTATCACTCATGCCCCGTGGTCCTATAATGAGGATTAATGGTCCCAAGTATCCGCCTACCCTATCACATGATCTATGGTCCTTTCCTAGGCTAATCATACCAATAGTATTGTAAGTATCCCTTTTGAAACATGTATTTCACCCCCGAAGTTGTAAAACTGAAAACAGTTAAAAGAAAAGGGGGACATGAACTCACTGTAGTGCGTCTCCTGAATCGAATCATCAACCCAAACTCTGGTCCGCTACACGACAACCTACAACGTACTATGTCGATTAGACAAACGGGTCGTGCCTTGCTTGGGGTTTAATGTTTTTGAGTTGTGATTCTTAAGTTTCCGAATATTATTCCAAGTTATAATTATTAGTTAAAATAATTATCTTAACTTTAAATTATGTTTTGTGTTGGAATAATCGTTAAACAATATTTCGTATTCATACTTCACAAGTATTTTAATTTCGTATTTCCTTCCCAAGGATGGGGGTACATGTATTATTGTAATTCTGAAAAATATATTTTAAGTCCCACTTAGAAAAATATATTTAAATTATTTGTCCAAAACATCTTAATTCAGAATATATATATTTTTCCCAAAAATAATATATTTTACTTCACTAATTTCCAAAGTAGTATACTACCAAAAATGTATGTGTAGAAGTATTTTCCGGAATATTTCATAAGTTATGTTTTAACGTTCGGTTTCTCAATACCGAGTGTGTAACTTAAATATTTTATTCCTTGATATTTTTGGTATTATTCTGGAGTTGTAATTTCCATGGTACTCATAAGTTATATTATTTTTACCCTAAAAATAATATAACTAGTTCACAAAATAAACAAATACTCACACAAGAGTTTTAGTATAAAATATATATTATAAATACATATTTATCAAATTTTATTTACGAAAATCAACCTCCGATACTTGGTATTTTTGTAATAAAAATTATGGCGAAGTTTATTTTGAAAACAAAGTTAAAAATATATTCGTAAACACTTGTTAGAAGAATATTTTCTAAGTGTCGGATTTTTGGAAAATTTCGCTAGAGTTTCCTTTGTACATGGAGGTGTCCATGCTTATAGCATATGATTTTCTTTTAAAAATTTATCCAATCAATAAATAACAAGTTACTAAACAATATTCACTAGTCAAGTGCATAAACTATGCAATTTACATGACAACATGAACTTGGTTTTTCATAAAAACGCGTACTAACTTTAGTGGGGTGTTTAGTGGGTTTAGTTACCCTCCAAAATGTGTTTATTTTTGTAAGACTCTCGTTCTCGGGATTTTTAGATGTTCACAACTTGTGAACTTATTTTACAAAAATATCCATTTTCAATATTTTCATGTTTCACTAGCATCCATACACTTAGTTTATTTTAAAGATGGTGTAAGTATATGTAAGAATCATACTTTTTCAAAAACCGCCTTTTAAACTTGGTTTTCTAAAATAACTCATACACAAGTCTTGAGTTTACAAGTTTACTAGTTCACTAGGTTTATTATTTTCTAAGAAAATCACTTTTATTCCCAAGTTCACGCTTTAACAAGAAGATGATCATTTTATGTACACGTAATCATCTCTAACTTGTTAAGTCATGTTTTTAATCATAACTTAACAAGCTTCATATGATAATCAAACATCATATTGCTAGTAATCATCAAAATATCAACAACTTCATTTTATCAAGTTTCCTTCTTATTTCATCATCAAATTAATTTATGTTCATGTCTTCTTCATCTGATTCATAAATGTTCTTAATGTTTTTGATCATGATACATCATTAACCACTTAAACAAGATGAAAAATGAAAGGATCTAAGTTCTTACCACTAGCTCAAGGCTAGGGAAGTTCAAGTGAAGATATGTGGTGGATAAAAGAAGATAAGAGAGGTCCTTCCACTTCCGAAAGCACCGAGCTTCGTTGTTTGCACTTTAACACCTATGTATGCTCTTAGATTGGTTGAAGGTGATCAAGTGATGATGGTTGTGGTGCTCCTTGGGGTCAGCCGAAACAAGAAGAGAGGGTGAGAGTTTTGTGAAGTGTTGATGTGTTAAGATGAAAATGAGTGATGAACTAATGGTTAAATAAGCAATCTTCCAACACCTCTTTTATCCTTTAGGTTTAGTGCCTCTTAAGTACACTACAAACCCAATAAACAAATGAAGAAAATCAAGTGGGTGTGTCCCACTTCTCAACCGGTTTTGGAGGGGGTGGGGGGGTTGGTTTAGTTGGGTTCTAACTAGTTAGCTA
>JARYGA010037607.1:0-48668 GCA_030545235.1 Helianthus tuberosus
AAACTATGCTTTGGTTTTGTAAATAACATATCAAAACTATGCTTTGGTTTTTGTAAGTAACATATCAAAACTATGCTTTGGTTTTGTAAATAACATATCAACTATGCTTTGTTTTTTAACAAAATATATGTTGGTTTGTACATAATATATCAAATTATACTTTGGTAAACAATATCACATATGGGAGCATATCAAACTATACTTTGGAAGTATATCAAAATATACAAAAGAAAATGTGATTTAGTATTCATTCAAACCTTATTGTATCAAACTACACCTTAGAGACTATAGAAATACCACAAAGGCAATTTCTATTTGGATAAAATTCGGTTTCTGACATTCTATACAACATGAATGGGGTGTCTAATCCTATAGCGCTATATCGTACTACCAATCGGTTTGGTGAATGTATAAAATATGTACAATCCAACAATTTGTTTTATAATCTTTGGAAAATTAGTGTTTAAACCATAGATAATCAATCAGTTTGTCAAAAGATAAGTACTAGCATGTATAATCAATTTATACTTTGAAATCATGAAAATAACAATTAAGCACACATGTTTCACCCCAAAACATTTGAAAACAGTAAAAGATGGGACTATGTACTCACTTGAGAGTGCTTAGGAGTCTTGAATAACAACCAAGCAAAGCTAGAGGGGTCACGGAAATCAAACGACACCTAATATAGGTAACTACATTAATAAACCGGACCTAAATCGGAAGATCGGATAGGATGAGGTTTCGTAAACCAAATGAGTGTTGGAACTCATATGATATGGTTTAACAAAGCCTACATCCTAAATCGAAACCTAACCTAAGTGTTTACGACCCATTACGACTCGTTTAGGTAGCTTACGCTACTTTAACGCGTTGTTCGCGTAAAACGCGTTTGGACCGCCTAACTAGTCCAATGACAAGTAACATATGCCTTAAAAAATCTAATAATGTTGCCTAATCAGTTTAGATGTCAAAATTTAGGTTACATATGCTTAAAATGAATTTATGCGCAAAAAGGGCATTTTGGTCATTTTCCTAAGGCATATAAATTACCTATCATACAACTACTTAAACGAAGTAACCATAAGGTATAACCTCGAAAGGTTATTCCCTATACAACTACGGTCACAAAATATGTTTGGTCGGATCCTAAAGATCGACCAAACGGGTCGGTTCGAAAGTCTAAGCGGTTGTTTAGACCGCTTATCTTACTACCCTATATAAGCACTAACCCTAAAGTGACGAGTTAAACATGTTAAAACATGTTTAAAGAAGTTAGAAAACAAGTTTGATATAAAAAAAAATGGTTTTGATACACAAGAATAGTTTGGTTGCAAAATACGCATAAATGCGTATTTTGACCGAAACTATGACTCGTCACTAAGCCTAATCAACGTGGTAATCAGTAGGTATAGTCATAAGGGACTATAAAAATCGTGATTAGGCTCATGTTACGAAGTTCAAATGAACTTCGTGTTGACCATTGACCGGTCAAAGCAGAAAGTCAAACTTTATTTGACTTTCACGCTTAAAAACGCATAAAAGCACGAAAGAATACTAACAAGAGGACCAAGCTATGAAGGTATGATCTATAAATTCTCAGGTATGAAGCTTTGTGTCACACCCCAATTGATGGCGGAATCATCGGGGCATGGCACTGAGCGAAATAGATTGTCCAGAAGTTTCCATAACAATTATCATTACCATTCAATTTAAAATGACATGTCCCATACCATGTCTAAAACAGTAAACAAATTATTACAGATAAAAATCTAGGCAAATAATTCTGTTCCGACAACTCAGATTTATACATAGATAGTTTATTTATTGGTTTCTAGGACCTCTTTTCCTAGCTTTGATTTCATCACTGCGCATAGAGCATCATAGACCTTTCCTAGCCTCGATTTCACGGCAAACTAGGCATACAAACAACTTAAGCACCTGTCACATATGTTAAAATAAAGTCAATACATATAATGTAAAGGTGAACATACAAGTTTGATAATAGCATATAGAGTTCGAATTCGTTTACGCATAACCAGCACGTACGCATAGTGAAATGAAACACGTTATTTATCGACATAGATCCATCGATACCAATGACTGCGGGTTGACTGCCTGAGGTAGTTCACAATACATGATTACCACAGTAATCCATGCAAGTAATTGTCCTTAACAACCCCTGCGAACAGTTTCTGAGTCCAAACTATAGTACTATCGTTGCTAAGGCAGGTAGACAGCATTCCATGTGTAAACATAACAAACCAGCATTCATAAGCCACGTATAACATGCATTAACGGTTAGCGTTCAAATAGTATTGAGTAGTGTGTTTGAGGTGATTTGAATAGTTGTAACGTATGTAACACCCAAAAGTGCATAAAGCAAAAAGGGATCGAGTATACTCACAGCGATTGATGGATTGAAGGGAGCGCTTAGCGAGTAAAGTTAGCATGAATAGATTGATAGCATGACGATAAGTGACGCCTAAAATGATACAAAGTACGAATGGGTCGGATAGCAGTTCGGTCGGATGGTAATCCGATCAGACGGCTTGTTTGTGCGGATGGCAATCCGTTCGGATGGTCATCCAGTTGGACGATAGTCCAGCCGGATGACTATTCGAGTGGATTGTTTCTTCCTATGAGATGAATGTGTTTGTGTATGATGGCTTGTCTTTTGTAGTTTTCATTGTAGCATTTTGAAAACATTGAAGTATCTCTATCCTTCAAGTCAGTCGATCGGACGGTTAATCGTGCGGATGGTCATCCGGTTGGACGGTAGTCCGGTCGGATGGCGACCTTAGTGATGAGGTTACTTAGTGGGAACAATTCACAGCAGAAGAGTCACGCGGTCGGATGTCCATCCGACCAGGTGGCAACCCTGTTAGTGAACATGTTGAAAATTGTTTAAGTCTTTAAAGTCCTAGTATCTCATGATCCGAAGAGTAATCCGGTCGGATGGTAATCCGATCGGATGGCAATTCGTTCAATACTCAAACTTCAGATAGAGTTGATGAAGTGTGGGACCCAAGGTATGATCCATTCGGACAGCAATCCGTTCGGGGAGCCTATCCGTTCGGACAGTAGTCCGGTCGGACAGCACTTCGTCCCGGTTGCTCCGGCAGTCTTACACTTGATCGTTTTGTTTGTTTGTAGTTTTATCGAGATGCTTTGACATTGTGTTAAACAACAGAACCCCATCTTGACCCAAGCGACCTGATCGACCAGGAATCACCCTAGTTCGGCCAGTTAACCGATTCAAGACGGTTGTTCTTGTTTAACCCGAAATCGGTGGTCTCGTGAGTAGAATCCAGATCTTGAGCTAGCACAACACTAAGAATGAGCGGAGGACTAGATCTAGGTCCGATTCTATCGGTTTCAAGTGCTTTGAGTGCAAAAGAGTTGAAAAAAAAAGTTAGAAACCATCTTTCAATCCTTTTCCACTATGTTTATGTTTAGATCTAGCATAGATGTTTGTTCATTTGTGTGGAAATCGGTTAGATCCGAGTTGTTCTCGGTGGATTGAAGCCAAAACATGAAGTTCTTCAAGAACACATGATGACATCATCCTAGAACACCTCAAATCTAGCGATTTCACGGTTAAAAGTTAAGATTCAAAAGATAGAAAGGTGTAGGAGTGCGTGTAGATTAAGAAAGTACAAGATTTAGGACGAGATCTTACCGAGATTGAGAGAAATCGAAGAAAAGGTTAGCTGAGCGTGTTGGTCGGACAGAGGTTTCCAAAAGTAGAAAGTTTGAGAGTGACATGGGTATTTATAGGATTCCAAAAGGGGAAAGTGTGGGTCGGTCAGATGGCATCCCGCCTGAATGACTATCCGGTTGGATGTCATCTCGGTCGGATGGCATCTTGACACCATGACCTAGTGGCAGCCCGGTCGGATGGCTATCCGGCCGGATGGCACTTGGTTCTGTGTTCGACGCGACGATTTTGCTGATTCAGTTTCGCACTAGAGTTTCCTATTCAAATTACTTTTAATCCTAACTACTATCATAGTTCGATTTCGATTGCGTTTTGAGTTCGATTGCGGTTCGATTGATTACCACACATAACATAAATGAACATGCACAAGTACACATAAGGCACACACACACGTATAATAATAACTAAAATGCGTAGTTCGAGTTGTGATTTGATGTCGATTCGATTAGCATAGTTTGATTATTGTTTATTTAGCTTTATCACATTGTTACTTCCTATAGTTCACAGTCGTGAGTCGAGTAGATTGCGAGTAACATAAGTCGATTATAGTAATTACTGACACTTACTCCACATAATACAACTAAAATAAACATACAAAAGACATCTACTACAAGTCAAGTCGCGCGAAATCGGTCGTTGACTTTGATCTTGACCTTGACTTTGACTTCTCGGAAACACGGGGTGTTACAGCCTCCTATTGTTTAGGGAATTTCGTCCCGAAATTAGGCCGAAGTCGTAACAAACAACTGCGGGTACTTCGCCTTCATGTCGCTTTCGAGTTCCCAAGTGAACTCGGCGCCTCGTTTGCCTTCCCATCGGACTTTCACAATAGGAATTCGTGAGCGTCTGAGTTGCTTGGTTTGGCGATCCATGATCTCAACAGGCTTTTCCACGAAGTGTAATGTTTCATTCACCTGAAGGTCATCGAGTGGAACATGTAAGTCGTGGTCGGCTAGGCACTTTCGGAGGTTTGACACATGGAAAGTCGGGTGGACATTACTAAGTTCCTCCGGTAGTTCAAGTCTGTAGGCGACTTTTCCGATCCTTTCCAGAATCTTAAAAGGTCCAACATATCAAGGCGCGAGCTTTCCTTTCTTGCCGAATCAGACCACACCCTTCCAAGGTGATACCTTTAGGAGTACGTAGTCACCAACATCAAATTCAAGGGGCTTGCGTCATCTATCGGCATAACTTTTCTGTCGATTCCGAGCTTTTACCAAGTTGTCTCGAATTTGGAAAATTTTGTCTGTCGTCTCTTGTAATAGCTCAGGACCGGTTAATTGCGAGTGACCGATCTCGTGCCACACAATAGGCGATCGACATCTTCTTCCGTATAAAGCCTCGAATAGTGCCATTTGAATGCTGGAATGATAGCTGTTTTTATACGAGAATTCGGGTATTTATCCCAATTACCACCGAAGTCTATGACACACGAACGGAGCATGTCTTCAAGAGTACGGATCGTTCTTTCAGTCTGATCGTCGGTTTGAGGGTGGAAAGCGGTACTTAGATTAAGCGATGTACCAAGTGCCATTTGAAATGTTTCCCACACTCGCGAGGGAAACCGAGCATCACGATCAGAGATGATGTCGCGAGGCGTCCCATGATTACAAATGATCTCGTCGGTGTAGATTCGGGCTAATCGTTCTACCTTGTAGTCTTCCCGTATTGGCAAAAAGTGGGCATATTTGGTCAAACGGTCAACCACAACCCAGATGCTGTCGTGACCTGATGACGTGTGCGGTAGCTTTGTTATGAAGTCCATAGCTATACTCTCCCACTTCCACATAGGGATCGGTGGTTGTTCGAGTAAGCCAGAGGGTCTTTGATGTTCAGCCTTGACTCTTGCACAGGTCAGACACTTCCCAACATAGAGAGCAATATCCCTTTTCATGTCCGGCCACCAGTACTTATAGAGAAGATCCTGGTACATTTTTTTGGCACGGGATGAATAGAATACCGGGATTTGTGGGCTCTGTCCATCAAAATCTGTCGCAAATTGGTCCGTTTGGGAATCCAAATTCGGTCCAGAAAGTGGAATATCCCATTTGATTTACTCACAAGCTGGGCTCCATCGTGGTAGATTCTTTCCTTCTTCAGAGTGCGTTCATTAAAACACGCATGCTGAGCTTCGCGGATGAGGGATTCGAGGTCGTATTGGGCTTGAACATTACGAGTGCTAAGCAGGTAGCTCCGCCTGCTGAGTGCGTCGGCAACAACATTTGCTTTACCTGGGTGATAACGAATCTTACAGTCGTAATCGTTGAGAAGTTCTACCCATCGGCGTTGACGCATATTAAGTTCCTTCTGGTTAAAGATATGTTGTAGGCTCCTATGATCGGTGAAGATCGTACACTTGGTACCATACAGGTAGTGTCGCCAAATCTTTAATGCAAAAACAACTACGCCTAGCTCGAGGTCATGGGTTGTATTGTTCTTCTCGTGGATTTTGAGCTGACGAGATGCGTAAGCTATAACCTTGTCCCGCTGCATAAGGACACAACCGAGACCAAGGTTGGAAGCATCACAATAGACAATGAAATCGTCGTTTCCGTCGGGCAATGTGAGAACAGGAGCATTGCAAAGCTTGTGCTTGAGGGTTCGAAAGGCGGACTCTTGTTTAGTTCCCCAAACAAAAGGCTTGTCCTTATGCGTGAGAGCGGTAAGCGGCACAACGATCTTTGAGAATCCTTTGATAAATCGTCGATAATAGCCCGCTAGTCCGAGAAAAGAACGGACTTCAGACGGGTTCTTAGGTGTAATCCAACTCTTAACAGCTTCAATCTTCGCAGGATCAGCGTGAATACCTTTATTATTTACGATGTGACCCAAAAACTAAACTTCCTCCAACCAGAATTCACACTTGGAGAACTTGGCATAGAGTTGGTTCCCCTGGAGTAGCTCGACAACCAAACGTAGATGTTGCGCGTGTTCGGTTTTCGACTTGGAATAGATCAAGACATCGTCGATGAATACGATGACAAAACGGGCGAGATATGGTTTACACACGCGATTCATCAGATCCATGAAAACCGTAGGTGCGTTGGTTAAACCAAAGGGCATAAAGACGAATTTGTAGTGGCCGTAACGGTTTTGGGTATATCCTCCTCCTGAATGCGTAGTTGGTGATAGCCTGAGCGTAGATCGATCTTTGAGAAGCACGTAGCACCTTGTAGCTGATTAACCAAATCGTCGATGCGGGGTAGGGGATAACGGTTCTTGATAGTTAACTTATTCAATTCCCGATAGTCAATACACATCCTGAATGACCCATCCTTCTTTTTGACGAGAAGGACCGGCGTGCCCCAAGGAAAGGTGCTCGGGCGAATGAAGCCTTTCTCAAGTAATTCCTGGAGTTGGTTTGAGAGTTCGCGCATTTCGGATGGCGCGAGTCGGTAGGGAGCTTTGGCAATAGGGTTGGCTCCCGGAATGAGGTCGATACGAAAGTCGATATCATGACTTGGTGGTAGACCGGGAAGATCCTCTGGAAAAACGTTAGGAAATTCTCGAACCACAGGAACGTCTTTCACTTCCTTCTTCTCTTTCTTTTTCTTCTCCACTATTACAATGTTAGCCAAGAAAGCTCTGTATTCCTCGCGGAGATACTTGCTAGCCTGGACACATGACATGAGCTTGAGACCTTTTGAAGCGGTTTCACCGTAAACACACAATAAATCACCATTCGCGAGCGAGAATCGGATCATCTTATCGAAGCACACAACTTCAGCATGGTTTTCACGAAGAAAGTCCATGCCTACTATGACATCAAAACTTTCGAGTTGCATCGGAATAAGGTCGATTGGGAAAATATGATTGTCGAGCTCAAGGGTACAATCACGAAGAACAGAATTAACGGTGACAGTTCTTCCAGTAGCGACTTCAACATCGAATGTCGAGGAGAGTTGGGAGCGTTTACGACTAAGGAGCTTCTCGAATTCGAACGACACAAAGCAATTATCGGCTCCAGTATCAAATAAACACGAAGCATAAATACCATTCACAAGGAACGTACCATTAACCACATTGTTGTCGGCTTGGGCTTGACACACGTTGATGTTGAAAGTTCTGGCGTGTGCGGCTTGTTGTTGATGCTGGTGTTGTTGCTGCTGTTGGGGCTCTTGTTTCATAACCCTGTTTGGGAACATGTTGGCGAAATGGTTAGGATCGCCACACGCGAAGCAGGCTCTGGCGTTGACCGCGGGTGCGGAAGGCGCTTGTTGACCCTGAGGGGCGGTGAGTAGAGCTTGATGAGCAGGAGCTTGTCGAGCACGACAGTTGGTAGTGAAATGGCCGTACATATTGCAATGAGCACAAAAACGACAAGCAATGGTAGTCGGGTGGTGGTAGGTACAAGTAGGGCAGAGCGGGTGTGGCCCAGTGTATGCACGTTTAGCAGGCGGTGCATTTGCCACAGGCACTGCTACTTGACGTTGTTGAGCTGGTACAGCTTGTATCGGTGCAGCAGTGATCGCATAGTTCTTGTTGCTGGAGCTGTTCTTTCTCTTGTTCTTCCTCTTGTTGCTCGATGAGGTGGTGGTTTCAGCAGTTGGTGCGGCGGTGGTAGCTTGATGCAGGTGCTTTGAAGTTTTATCCCAGACACCAGCCTTGACCCGCGTGTCGTTGATTTCAGCGGCCAGTAGGTAAGTCTCTTCGATCGTCTTAGTCTTAGCCGCTTACACGAAATCGGCAACACAGTCAGGCAGGGCTCGGATATATTTCCTGATCACCATGTCTGAGGTCTTGACTTGATCGGGACAAATGATGCTAAGTTGTTTGAAGCGAGCAGTGAGCGCATCATTTTCACCATCCTTTTGCTATATGTGCCAAAATTCATCCTCTAGTTTCTGTCGTTCATGAGGAGGACATAATTCTTCCAGCATGACTTCCTTGAGCTCGTCCCACGACAGACCGTAGGCTGCATCGTTCCCTCGCTTGTTCCTCTCGGCCGTCCACCAGTCTAGAGCACGGGACTGGAAGACGCCGGTACCATTCAGAATACGGAGGTCGTCAGGGCAACCGCTTTGTCGTAGAGTGACCTCAATGGAGTCAAACTATTGGAACAACGCTGTGGGACCTCCCTCGCCAGTGAATTGTTTTGGCCCACAAGACTTGAATTGCTTGAAATTGAAGGGAGCTTTGGTGGTAGCTTTAGGAGCTTCGATCCTCGACTCCTCAGACGATTTGCTGACATTCTCGTAAACATCACTCACGGCCTTTGCTACTTGTTTAGCGATGATAGCAGCAAGGCATTTGTCTCTCTTTTCTTTACTAGAAAGTGAGGGATGACGGGATCCAGATGCATTGTCTGCAACAGACATCGTCACAGGACTCAACACATTGTATTCGAATCTCACCTCACGTGTCTACTACTTTCTAAAGCTCAGGAACATGCATAATCATGTAAACACATAGACACATAACCACGTAAAACACAGAATCACATAAACACATAAGCACGTAGAGCACAGAAACACATAACCACAGACGCATGTAATCACAGAGACAGTTAGAATACAGAAACCTATCATTTAAAGTCTGCGATTTGTTTGAATATAACGGTCTTGTCTTAGTATATCGAATAGCGTAGTATAAGCGTATGGAATATCATAAGGTCGTACATAATTCAGCGATTTGTTAGCGATGTGTAGTGTGTTGTGTGAGTAGCGGAAGCAAAAAGGCGTTAGATCGAAACCAGTGATATCTCAATACGCTAACAAATAAACATGAAACACACAAAACACATAAAATCAACGAATCATCAGAGTTAGCAGTTGCAGGCTCCGAATCGTAACACATAAAAATCGAGAAATAGATTGTCTGCGGCTAGTAGACTTCGACTATTCAACTATTCTCAAGGACTTGATGTGCACACTTGACTTTCAGGACTATGCTTTTGCCTCGATTCTTGGGCGTTTGGCACACATCACGTTAGTCATATTGTGACTTCAGGTCGTTGGAGTCCGTCGAGACTTTGGTGAGAGTTTTGTAAAATGAGCGGAACAAGTCGTCAAGGTTAGGGTTTCACCCCTAGCTTAACAACTATGTTCCTGCTTTTAATAAAATAGAGGAGATTATTCATCAAAATACGGATTTCACTCCTGATTTGGCATAATTCTCCTCGTTTGTAGATAAGATGCGTGTTGATTAAGCAACTTTAGTCGAGAGTTTGCGGTTCTCACACCTAATCTCGACTTTATCACCTATTCATAATTGAAAATGCGAGTGCAGTGATAGTGTAGCATAAGCATAAGCGAGAATAGTGAGAAATAAGCTCGTACATGATCCCTACTGGATGTACACAAGTTGGTCTGTTGGTTCCTAACTATAGACTAGGTTTCTAAGACATCGACCCGGACTAGGTCGTGTCTTGCCTAATTCCCTATAGTTATGGCTCTGATACCAATCTGTCACACCCCAACCGATGGCGGAATCATCGGGGCATGGCACTGAGCGAAACAGATTGTCCAGAAGTTTCCATAACAATTATCATTACCATTCAATTTAAAATAACATGTCCCATACCATGTCTAAAACTGTAAACAAATTATTACAGATAAAAATCTAGGCAAATAATTCTGTTCCGACAACTCAGATTTATACATAGATAGTTTATTTATTGGTTTCTAGGACCTCATTTCCTAGCTTCGATTTCATCACTGCGCATAGAGCATCCTAGACCTTTCCTAGCCTCGATTTCACGGCAAACTAGGCATACAAACAACTTAAGAACCTGTCACATACGTTAAAATAAAGTCAATACATATAATGTAAAGGATGGGATACAAGTTTGATAATAGCATATAGAGTTAGAATTCGTTTACGCATAACCAGCACGTACACATAGTGAAATGAAACACGTTAGTTATCGACATAGATCCATTTATACCAATGACTGCGGGTTGACTGCCTGAGGCAGTTCACAATACATGATTACCACCGTAATCCATGCAAGTAATTGTCCTTAACAACCCCTGCGAACAGGTGCTGAGTCCAAACTATAGTACTATCGTTTCTAAGGCAGGTAGACAGCATTCCATGTGTAAACATAACAACCCAGCATTCATAAGCCACGTATAACATGTATTAACGGTTAGCGTTCAAATAGTATTGAGTAGTGTGTTTGAGGTGATTTGAATAGTTGTAACGTATGTAACACCCAAAAGTGCATAAAGCAAAAAGGGATCGAGTATACTCACAACGATTGATGAATTGAAGGGAGCGCTTAGCGAGTAAAGTTAGCCTGAATAGATTGATAGCATGACGATAAGTGACGCGTAAAACGATACAAAGTACAAATGGGTCGGATAGCAGTTCGGTCGGATGGTAATCCGATCGGACGGATTGTTTGTGCGGATGGCACTCCGTTCGGATGGTCATCCGGTCGGACGGTAGTCCAGTCGGATGACTATTCGAGTGGATTGTTTCTTCCTATGAGATGAATGTGTTTGTGTATGATGGCTTGTCTTTTGAAGTTTTCGTTGTAGCATTTTGAAAACATTGAAGTATCTCTATCCTTCAAGTCGGTCGATCGGACGGTCAATCGTGCAAACGACAATCCGTGCGGATGGTCATCCGGTCAGACGGTAGTCCGGTCGGACGGCGACCTTAGTGATGAGGTTACTTAGTGGGAACAATTTACAGCAGAAGAGTCACTCGGTTGGATGTCCATCCGACCGGGTGGCAACCCTGTTAGTGAACATGTTGAAAATTGTTTAAGTCTTTAAAGTCCTAGTATCTCATGATCCGAAGAGTAATCCGGTCGGATGGTAATCCGATCGGATGGCAATTCGTTCAATACTTAAACTTCAGATAGAGTTGATGAAGTGTGGGACCCAAGGTATGATCCGTTCAGATAGCAATCCGTTCGGGGAGCCTATCCGTTCGGACAGTAGTCCGGTCGGACAACATGTTGGACCGTTTCTTGACCCGAAAACGTCAATCCGAGTAGCTCATCTTCATATGTAAAGGCGGAATCAATGCATATAAAGTCTACAACAGCTTATCCTTTCAATTCCTATCTTTTATTGCTTCTTGATGAAATTTTGACAAAAGTTCAGCTCCTAAGCACACACATACAACTCTATCTACACAAATGAACTACACACCTATTTATAATGTTTCTGGTTCGCTTATACGACATGACACATGAGCGAACCAGACTACTTCCATATAAGCGAACCAGACCTATTGACACTAAAGCGAACCAGAACTACCCTATGAGCGAACTAGACCATTGACACATAAGCGAACCAGCTCATAAAATACATATTTTGACATTTTTGACCCTCTGTTGACCTATCTTGACCTAAGACTTTTTGTAGACGCAGTCAACAGACATTCCATGCATCAACAGACTCCCCCTTGGATGTTGACGTAGTCTTTTAGCATCTTTAGATCCGTAGTCTTCAGTCTTAGTCTTTTCTTCAACTCTGTCTTTTCATCATAAGCACTCTATCTTCACATTCCCATTGACTGTTGATCCAGACTCCCCCTTTCACAGACTCCCCCTCTCGATATGCTAGAATCTGAGATATCTGGTTCAAGCTTTGACAAATAGCTTCCTTTGGGAATAATGAAGATCAAAACCTGTTACTCAACCAACAAACATTACAATCTATCTTTTCAAACAATAAAAACAAAATCAATCAGCTCTAGAAATCCACTCAAGTTTTCAAGTTCAAATTAATGACCCTGATTACTTGATTAATCTACCAAGTCCAATTTAATGACCTTGGTTGATCATTTGACGAAACAGACTGATTTAGAAACAACAATTTCAAACATTTTCTGAAAATAACAAGTATCAAGTTAATGAACTTGTTTTTATCATGTCAAACAATTCAAACTTCTTCAAAGTAAGCTCTCCTCATTCTTCAGCTCAGAATCTCCTGCATCTGCTTCAAACATCTAGGAATTCAACAATCAACTCTCCACTTTGGTTTGTCAGAAAATAAAACAGAAATAAAATCTTTTTGGATTTTATAAAGTGATCTAATCTAAGAAATGAAATACAGAAAACTTAAATTGCAGAAATTAAACAAAGTAAACTATTTACAAACATATTTTTGGTGAGCGTGTCAGGGAATCATATCAGCTTTTCAGACAAATCACAAGTACCGTTAAGCTACATTACATACTCAGATTTAAACAATTCACCTCGATTGTCGATATACTGATCCATCTTAAATTCCCACACAAATTTCAACTTACTCAGGATACGATTTAGATGAATTAAGAACTTAACTCATTCATGTGTCCCACGTCTTGAATATACTCCCGTATCCAGAATCCCAATAATCAGTCTTACAGGTGAGAATACTACAATGATATCTGTATATAATTTAGGTATGCGAGGGCTGAGGGATCTCAGGTCGATACTTCCGTATACGCAGAGAGATATCAGCTTCGACTTTTTGGTGTGTCCCCTTTAGAGGATCTTTTTGCTTACAACAGCAACATATATCAATTTTATTGTTTCAGCATGCTGAGGGTTTAATGCTGTGTTTCAAGCATTGTAGCAAGTATTAGCCAGGGACTAGGTCAGAACCACCGTTCAGCAGAAGTCCCAGAATAATACCCCAGATATCATAGAGTATAAAGACCTAGTATATCAGATTAAGAGACCTTTCAAACGAGATTTCAGGGGTTACCTATATATCCAAGTAGTGTTCCCCACGAATTCACAAGTTTGAATTTAGGTTTATATCCCGAATAAATCTACTAAATGTGTGAAAACCTATCGATACATCATCAGTAAGATTGTTTAACTCTTTTATACTTTACAAATCTTTAGCATACTGTAATCGTCTAGCTGATGTACTATCATTTTCCCTATATACACAAGCTCTTTTTCATTTTATCATGTTTTTGTATTTTTGCATTTTTTACTGTTTTTGTATTTTCTGAAAATAACTATGTACAAACATCTACTCCCCCTAAATACCAAAACAAGTAAAAATTCGACAAACCATTGCAGATTGTTTCTCGTCTTCATCCGCAACAGTACCCTCATCAACGCCAATAATGCCATCCGACACCGACAGAAGCTTCATACCATTCAGTTTTAACAAATATTTAAACCGGTTTTTATCAAAAGCTTTAGTATGTAAATCAGCTTTCTGTTCGTCTGTGTGGATTTTCTCAATTCGTATCAACTTTTTCTCAAAGCAATCACGAATAAAGTGATGACGAATTTCTATGTGTTTAGTTTTAGCGTGATGTACTGGATTCTTTGTTATATTTATTGCGGCCTCATTATCAACAAAAAGAGGTGTGTTAAGAAACTGCAAACCATAGTCGCGCATCTGTTGTTGTATCCACAAGATCTGAGAGCAGCAACTGCTAGCAGAAACATACTCCGCTTCACAAGTAGATAACGCCACAGACGTTTGTTTCTTACACTGCCAGGTAACCAATCTAGGACCAAAGAACTGGCATCCTGCAGTTGTTGATTTTGAATTGACTTTGCAGCATCCGAAATCCGAATCGGAATACCCTTCGAGCGTAAAATCACCTTTCCTAGGATACCACAACCCCAATGAAGGAGTTCCTTTCAGGTAGCGCAATATCCTCTTCACAATGATCATATGTGATGCTCTCGGGTTAGACTGAAATCTTGCTGCGAGGCACGTTGGGTACATTATATCAGGACGTGAAGCAGTTAGGTACATTAAAGAACCTATCATGGATCTATAAAAAGTTTCATCAGCCCTGTCTCCGGTGAGATCTGGGTGAATCCCATGATTTGTTGCAAGTGGGGTAGCAGCTGGAGTAGAACTTGACATCCCAAATTTCTCTAGAATATCATGAACATACTTTGACTGATGAATGAAAATTCCCTCAGGAAGTTGTTCAACATGTAATCCCAGAAAGAATTTCATCTCCCCCATTGATGACATTTCAAACTTCTGCTTCATCACTGATTCAAAATCTTTGCATAGATTTTCATTTGTCGACCCAAAGATTATATCGTCCACATAAATCTGTACTATCAGAAGATGACCATCAACGACTTTAGTGAAGAGAGTGGCATCCACTTTTCCACGTATGAACTGGTTAGCGAGTAGGTGTTGAGACAAAGTCTCGTACCAGGCTCTCGGGGCCTGATGTAAACCATACAGCGCTTTGTCCAATAAGTAGACCTTGTTTTTGTGGATTGGATCAGTAAAGCCCGGCGGCTGACCGACATAAACCTCCTCTTTAACCTTCCCATAAAGAAACGCCGATTTAACATCCAACTGATAAACTTTGAAGTTCTTCCAAGACGCAAATGCTAGGAAAATTCTGATCGCCTCTAGTCGTGCTACAGGAGCATAGACTTCGGTAAAATCAATTCCCTCCTGTTGACTAAATCCCTGAACAACGAGTCGAGCTTTGTTCCTTACGACAACTCCTCTATCGTCCTTCTTACACTTGAACACCCACTTGGTGTTAATTTTCCTATGACCATCCGGCAAATCAACTAACTTCCACACTCCCAATTTCTCGAATTGACTAAGTTCCTCCTGCATTGCATTGATCCAAGAGTCTTCAGTAAGCGCCTCTTTGTAAGTTCTTGGCTCAACCTGCGAGATAAAACAACTTAATGAGAATTCAGTTTGCAAAGGAGCAACTTTTGTATAAAAACATGTAAGCCCTTTATCAATCTGATTTCGAGTGCGAACGCCTTTCTGCAATTCTCCTATGATCAACTCCTCTGGATGATATGAAAAAGTTCGCGGCATCACTTCACTTGGAACGTCTACATTTCCCTCCAGATTAGTAACATTCTGCTCTGCATCTTGTTCACCAACTTGGTTTGTTTGACTTGAAATCTGAATTTGCTCCCCCTCAGAATCTGAATCTGAATCACCATGATCAAATACTGGCATGTTATCAGGTTCTAGATTATCATTCTGAGCCGACTGATTATCCTGAGCAACTTCATTCTGTTGGACATCATCATGTTCACCAGCATTACTTGGACCTGCTTCATCATCATTTGACGTTTCCCGTGGTCTTCTCGAATACTCAGCTGGGAACCTTAGCTGCGACTCATATTCACGCAAAATATCCAACTCATCAAAGAAATCTTCATCATCCTCTGATTCTTCTCTCATGTCAAACGAATCCCAAAGTTTGTCATAATGATAACGCCATGAATCACCAGGATTCTGCGGCGGCATAGTATAACCTTGACATTCAACATTTGCAGCTTCAATAATCCGCTTCTCACTTGGAATGAAGACACGTCGCAATGGATTTGAATAACCAACAAATATACCCTCAATGCACTTCGGACCAAACTTCCCAAAAGGTTCTATAACCGTACAAGGTGACCCGAACGGTTCTAGATACTTCAAATTCGGTTTGCGATTATTGATTAGCTCAAAGCATGTTTTGTTGAACTTTTTGACAGTAAGAACCCTGTTGAGCGTATAGCATGCGGCGGAAACAGCTTCAGCCCAGAAATTTATCGGTAACTTTGAATCTGCGAGCATAGTTCTAGCCGTCTCGATTAGTGTCCGGTTTTTGCGTTCTGCGACTCCATTCTGCTGCGGAGTGTACGGAGCACTAAACTCATGCAAAATACCTCGTTCATCAAAAAATTCTTCCATCTTGTTGTTCTTGAATTCAGTACCATTATCACTTCGAATTCTCTTGATACGTCGTTGGTACAAATTCTCAATCTTCCTGAACAGCCCCATCAAACTGTCAAATGTTTCATCTTTCGTCTTCAAGAAAGAAACCCACGAAAATCTGGAATAATCATCAGTAACGACCAAACAATAATAATCTCCTGTAATACTTTTGACATTCACAGGACCAAACAAGTCCATGTGAAGTCTTTCCAGAGGTCTCGAAACTGAATTGACTTGCTTTGTAGGGTGTGACTTTTTCTTCTGCTTGCCTTTGATACAGCTAATGCACTCCCCTTCCAGATGAAAACCTTTGATATTAACTCCCAATACCAAATCATTATGCACCAAGTGATTCATTTTTCTAAGATGTATATGCCCCATCTTTCGGTGCCACAATCTTGATTCTTTCTCAGTTGCTCTAGACACAAAACAATGTGCTTGACCAGTAGTTGTAGTTGCTACAGACATATCTAACACATATAAATCATTCACTCTAGGTGCCCTCATAATAATCCATTCTTCAGGGATAACAAAACCAGGTTTCAAGATCAAACATTCCTTATCAGTGAAGTGAGTAGTATACTGATTGTCACAAATCTGCGAGATACTAAGCAGATTGTTCTCCAGCTCAGTGATGTAGTTAACTCTCTCAAACGTTACAATCCCATTGGATAACGTTCCTTCACCAACAATTCTACCACCTTCATGACCAGCAAATCCCACATAACCACCATTAATGTTTCTCACATCATACAGCAACGCGGTTTTTCCTGTCATATGTCGAGATGCACCACTATCCATAATCCATCTGGATACCAGTTGAGGAAGATCCTGCACAAAACAAACTACGATTTAAACAACTTCAAGAAAGATGCCGATTCATGCTTCGCGAACCAGGAAGCTCCGGCAATTCAAACTGCTTATTCGAACATGGTGTCCACCCAGGCCTCATCAGCCTTAGGTGTAACCTTGACTCTTGCAATTTGAATTTTGAAATTTTCAGCCTTCAAAGGTGGAAAATTTGCATCATAATCAACCGAAATTGATTCTTCAGCCTTTTTCACTTCAGAAGTTGAAATTTTCATTTCTGTTTTTGGTTTCCAAATTTGTTCAGTTAATGCAACCCGTTTATAAAACTTGTCATTTTTAGTTACCACTTTCTTTACGGATTCATTTTTCACTTTGATGTTGTCATTTTTAACGTTTTGCTTCTTTATCACTTTCTTCTCAACATACATTGGTGCTTTACCCTTCACATCAACCTTCTTTTGTTGAACCTTCACAGTTTCAGTCCTAGGCTTCACATATGTACATTTTCGTGCAATATGACCAACTTGTTCACATCTAAAACAAGTACGAGTATCAGCTACTCGACTCGTGCCTTCAGACTGAGCCTGCGAAGCTCTCTTCTCAAAGAACTCTTTATTTGATTTTGAAAAAATTTCATTTTCCTCATCAGAAAGTGAACTTGAACCATTCACAAACACCTTCTTTTCAGCAAACCTTCTGTTTTGAAAACTCCTTTTCTGATAACTATTACCACCTCGATAACCACCCGACCAATTGTTTCGATTGTTATTATAAAAACGTGGTGGAACAACAGGCTTTTTGTAATAAGCTTTATCTTTCTCAAAATTCATTTGCCTTTTTGTTTGACACAAACTGTTCACTTCTGATAACTCAACTTCAACTAACTTGAAAACATTTGTCAACTTTTTCAAATTAACATTCTCAATGGGAAACTCAGAATCCGAATACAACTTATCAGATCCAGCCATCTTGTACATCACAAGACCCGGTTCATCACTTAAGTTGTTTTTGGACTTTGATTTCTGAATGTATTTTTCTAAGAAACACCCATCCTCCTCAGAAGTGTCACAATCCGGTTTAAGCACTTTGTCTACCACACTTTTCACCACATCACTTTGGACACCCTCGTCATTGGAAGATGTAAATGTGACATCAATGTTTTCAGGAAGTTTAACTTCACTTTCTTCCTCAATTTCCACCAAACTAGACTGCTTTTTCGTGTAGTTGTCTAAAATTGGCGGTGGAACTTTGTGAAAACCTACACCCGATCCATCAGAAAACACATCCTCTCCATCTTTGTTTTTCCCTATAGGTTTAGGAACAATATGCTGCAAAACAAAGCTTGCTGATTTATAGCTGTTAAGCTTCAACTGGATTCGTTCATTCTCAATTTCAGCTTCTTGAACTTTAAGTTTCAGTTTAGCAATTTGATCCAGTTGTTCATTAATCGATTCTTCTTTTAATCTCAAAACAGCTCTTAGATGTTCATTTTCTTTAAATGTTTTGCCATTTCGATCATCACTATCTTTGACAATGTTTTTCAATTTCTCAAACTTTTCAGAAATCTGACGGTTTTCAAGAATTAACTTTTCATTTTCAGATTTTATTTTCTCACGTTCAATTTTATCATTTTCAATTTGAGTCGTTAATTCTTTGATCCGTTCAGTTGAAGCTCTTACAGTTTTGTCACGATCGAGAATCTGAACTTCAACCTTTCTAACTTTTGTTGTCAGATTCTGAATTTTCTCATTGTTAAGATACGTGACAGTGCTACAAAAATTGCATTGTTTGGTGCAATTTTTGCAGTCAGCATTCCCGTCAATTTTGTTACCTGACGCATTTGTTGACACACTTTGACTGACCGATCCCTTTGACTCAGTAACAGAATTAGGATCTACCTCAAGTGCTTTTGCAGCTAGCACTTTGTCAGCCATCACTCCCAGATTCTTAGCTGTCAACTCTTGCGTAGTATCAATTATGCATGTATCAACCTGCTTTTCTTTCTTCTCTTTCTCCTCTTTCTCCTTTCTCTCTTTCTCTTTTTCTTCTTCAATCATTTTCGAAGTTGGAGTACCCCACCATTTGTGTTGCCAATACTCATCATCTTCTTTGTACTCCTTGATAATGGCTTCGATATCTAGCATTTTGTCATCAATCGCAATGTTGCCATACCTATCAAGATAGCACTCTCTATCTAGATCCCATTTGTTTGCTCTTCTAGCTTCCAGAAAGACACCAGAAAGTCTGATAATCTTGTTTTCAGCAATCATCTTCCGGTATTGATACTTCTGTTCCTCAGTACGATCATCTTTCCACTTAATGGGTTCATCATTGCTTGCCATGAATGCGTAACCCACCGCATCTTCTTCCAGTAGAACTTCCTTACTCCAATCATACCCCTCATCATCATAAATCACAGCAAGAGCCCTTGATTTTTCTCTGTTGTCTTCAACCTGCTTCAATCTAGGCGGCTCGGATTTATTCTGATGGTAGATTGCCTTTTTGTAATAATCATCTCGAAACGGATTCTCCGATTCATCAACATAAGCGTTTCGGCATTCTCGTTTGAAGTGACCCTTCTGCTTACACTTGAAGCATGTCACTTTGGATTTATCGAACCCCAGCTTAGTAGAAGCACCACCAATTGTTTTTCTGCCAGTAATTTCCATGAATCTTTGTGCACGACGAACAGCACTTGCCATAGCCCAACGAATATCGATCAGTTCCATTTCCTCCGGATCAATCTGATCGTAATCTTCTTTCGTCAGATTTGTATTGCCAATCTTCCCAGCTACCAATCCTTCATACGATTCCAACACTGATGCTAGAAAGATCATCTGCTGCTTGGCCGATTCCTCATCAAAGTTCTGAGCATTCTTCAAGTCTATTGCGATGTTGCATTGAAAATGATTCTTTGCATCAGCATTTCCAGAAGATGAAGATCCACTGTGAAAACCACTGTGACTTCCACTGCTTTGATCACTTTGACTTTCTTTGCCGGCTGTCGACACATTTTCAGCAGAAAAAGCTGTTTTTGGAGAAGTTGCTTTTGGCATCATGCTTTTTGGATAGTATAGATCCAGATTCTGTTGATAAGATGAATGATTAACTTTGTACGTCTTCTTCAATTCCAGTTCATGACTTTCAAGTTTCTCAATCACCAAATCTGGTTTCAACAATTCAGAAGAAATAGTGTTTTTAAGCATGAGAGCATAATATCTCCACTCCATCTCGTCTGGCAATGAATCGAACAACTTGTCTACTTGCTCATCATCAGAATATCTGATATCATGTCTTGCTAATTCCAGCTTCAGATGACCGAACCTTTCAATCATTTTACACACTGACTCATTTTTAAGACAACCAAACATATCAAACTCTTTCCTAAGAAGTTTCTTTTTATTTTTTACAATCTCTTTGCTTCCAAGACACTTCTTTTCGAGTTTTTCCCATAAGTCTTTAGAATTGGAGTAATCTATCAGCGAAATAATGTCTTCACGCACCGATTGAAACAATAATGCCACACATTTTTGCTCGGCCACAAAACTTTCAATCTCTTCAGCTGATCTTAATGCTTCACCATTCTTCTTTCCTTGGGCATAACCATTCTTCATACTCTTCCAGCAAGGAAAAGCAAATGCCATCAACCAATCTTCGAACTTTGTTGCCCACCTGCTGTAATCTTCTATAGCCATCAGCTTAGGAGGTTTGTTAAATGTTCCAAATGCGCTTTCGGACTCCCAAGCTTCCTTCTTTCTTTCTTTTGGTGGACTTTTGTTTGCATCGCTTGAAGAAGTATCATTGTTTCCGGAATCTCCAGCGAATGCGTACATGTCGCTGAAGGGATTCATGAAAATATCATCCATTTTGATCGTACCTGCAAAATCAATCAACACTTAGAAAAATTTTCGAGATTTTTAACAAATGTGACAAATAAGCGAAACTATCAATGTTGTTCAAAAAGCGAACCAGATTATGTCCGTTCAAGCGGACCAGATAATGTCCGTTCAAGCGGACCAGATTATGTCCGTAAAAGCGGACCAGCTAATGTTCGTTCGAGCGAACCAGCTAATGTTCGTTCGAGCGAACCAGCAAAATTCGTATGAGCGAATCAGATGTTGTCCTTTTGAGCGGACCAGCTGATGTTCGTTCGGGCGAACCAGCAGATGTTCAGATAAGCGAACCACACAAGCTGTTCGTTCGAGTGAACCAGCTAATGTACGTAACAGCGATCCAGAGAATGATCGTTCGAGCGATTCAGAATATGATCCTTCGAGCGGACCAGATCTTTCGTAACAGCGGACCAGAAACTTGCGATGACCGAAAAAGCGGACCACAGATTTTAACCAATTTTTAGTCCGAATTACAATCTGATACTTTCAAGGGTTATACTACTCTTAATTCCGATCACAATGATATGATTTTCGTTCAATTCCGACCGCTAATCCGTTCCAGATCTGAGTTTGAAAATTCTGTCCGAGAACCGATCACGTTTTTGATAAAATTGACTAATTTTTACTGTGTTTTAAGGTCTGATACTGTTATATATTGATTAACAGATAATTTCGCTCAATATGCTTGAACTTTCAACTCATTTTGTCCGATGAAACTTGTTGAAACCGAAAAATAAAAGAGAAATATGAGTAGAAATGAGATAATAGAATCGAATCAGCTGATGTAGTATGAACTTCTCGTCCTGAAGCTCTGATACCACTTGTTGGACCGTTTCTTGACCCGAAAACGTCAATCCGAGTAGCTCATCTTCATATGTAAAGGCGGAATCAATGCATATAAAGTCTACAACAGCTTATCCTTTCAATTCCTATCTTTTATTGCTTCTTGATGAAATTTTGACAAAAGTTCAGCTCCTAAGCACACACATACAACTCTATCTACACAAATGAACTACACACCTATTTATAATGTTTCTGGTTCGCTTATACGACATGACACATGAGCGAACCAGACTACTTCCATATAAGCGAACCAGACCTGTTGACACTAAAGCGAACCAGAACTACCCTATGAGCGAACTAGACCATTAACACATAAGCAAACCAGCTCATAAAATACATATTTTGACATTTTTGACCCTCTGTTGACCTATCTTGACCTAAGACTTTTTGTAGACGCAGTCAACAGACATTCCATGCATCAACACAACACTTCGTCCCGGTTTCTCCGATAGTCTTAAACTTGATCGTTTTGTTTGTTTGTAATTTTATCGAGACGCTTTGACATTGTGTTAACCAACAGAACCCCATCTTGACCCAAGCGACCTGATAGACCAGGAATCACCCTAGTTCGGCCAGTTAACCGATTCAGGACGGTTGTTCTTGTTTAACCCGAAATCGGTGGTCTTGTGAGTAGAATCCAGATCTTGAGCTAGCACAACACTAAGAATGAGCGGAGGACTAGATCTAGGTCCGATTCTATCAGTTTCAAGTGCTTTGAGTGCAAACGAGTTGAAAAAAAAAGTTAGAAACCATCTTTCAATCCTTTTCCACTATGTTTATGTTTAGATCTAGCATAGATCTTTGTTCATTTGTGTGGAAATCGGTTAGATCCGAGTTGTTCTCGGTGGATTGAAGCCAAAACATGAAGTTCTTCAAGAACACATGATGGCATCATCCTAGAACACCTCAAATCTAGCGATTTCACGGTTAAAAGTTAAGATTCAAAAGATAGAAAGGTGTAGGAGTGCGTGTAGATCAAGAAAGTACAAGATTTAGGACGAGATCTTACCGAGATTGAGAGAAATCGAAGAAAAGGTGAGCTGAGCGTGCTGGTCGGACAGAGGTTTCCAAAAGTAGAAAGTTTGAGAGTGACATGGGTATTTATAGGATTCCAAAAGGGGAAAGTGTGGGTCGGTCGGATGGCATCCCGCCCGAATGGCTATCCGGTCGGATGCATCTCAGTCGGATGGCATCTTGACACCATGACCAAGTGGCAGCCCGGTTGGATGGCTATCCGACCGGATGGCACTTGGTTCTGTGTTCGACGCGACGATTTTGCTGATTCGGTTTCGCACTAGAGTTTCCTATTCAAATTACTTTTAATCCCAACTATTATGATAGTTCGATTTCGATTGAGTTCGGTTGCGGTTCGATTGATTACCACACATAACATAAATGAACATGCACAAGTAACACATAAGGCACACACACGTATAATAATAACTAAAATGTGTAGTTCGAGTTATGATTTGATGTCGATTCAATTAGCATAGTTTGATTATCGTTTATTTAGCTTTATCACATTGTTACTTCCTATAGTTCACATTCGTGAGTCGAGTAGATTGCGAGTAACATACGTTGATTATAGTAATTATTGACACTTACTCCACATAATACAACTAAAATAAACATACAAAAGACATCTACTCCAAGTCAAGTCTCGCGAAATCGGTCGTTGACTTTGACCTTGACCTTGACTTTGACTTCTCGGAAACACGGGGTGTTACACTTTGAGCTTCAACTTAGAGAATATTCAGATCATGTGTGAGCTTGGATTGAAAATATGGGGGGGGGGTGGTTTATATAGTTTTCGGGCCACCGTTAAGATCATTACTCGATAATCAAGCTTCGATCTGAGTCGTACAAGTGTGCCCATGGTTTTAGAATACCATGGGTGCCCCAAAACTGCCCCTAGATTGTTAAAAACCATTTGCAAAACCAGAAAACCCAGCTGCTGATTGAAATCAGCTATTTTTGCAGGTCTGATGGGCTTACGCACCCCGCGTAGACTCAGTAAGAGTCTTACGCGCCCCGCCATAGCTGACCAGATCAGCCAAAGTTTCAAAAATTGCAGTTTTAGTCCCTGCATGTTATTTAGGCCCATTTTGACACGTTTAAGGCCCGTTAACCTCATTTCACGGCTCCAAAATGAAGTTAAAGCATAGGGAACATGAAACATGCTCAAAAATATCTCGGATGTCGGTTCGTCTGGTCGTACAGTTGTGTTGTTCGGTTAATTACGACGAAACACGAACGGACGCGAAAAACGATTCAAATTACGCGACGAATGGAATTTTATCATGCCAATCACTAAAATAAAATATTTTAATGATTACATAAATTTTTGGATGTCCGGATATATTCAGAATGTAAGATATGCTCGAAAATGCAAACTTATGCACTTTTTGAAGCTTTTAGTCCCTGTTTGATCTAAAAGTTTATTTTTGCGCACCAAACACCTCAAAGCCTATTTATAAGCTATGTAAAGGATATTTAGGGCATTTTTAACTTATGATCATGTTCTGGAATATTCGTTACAGTACGAATCGGCATACTTTCGCAGTTTGTCGAAATTAGTCCGTGTAAGCGAATAAACTTTATTTCGACACATCAAACCATCCAAAACTTATTTCTAAGAAATGTAAAGGGCATTTAAGTTATGTTAAGCCTATATCACTATTCTGGGCACAGTCCGCACAGTTCATTTCATAATGTGTAGGGGAAAAATCAAACGAATAAACATGAAGTGACTTGACTAGACCACCAAAGGATCTTTTTAACTAGATCAACGAACGATCTTTTTAACTAGATCAACACATGATCTCCTTAACTATACCTTCATACGATCTCCTTAAATAGACCACTTAAGGGATCTTTTCAGCTATATCATCACATGATATTCCTAACCAGATTTTTGAATCAATCTTTTTAACTAGACCACTCAAGGGTCCAATTATAGAATAGTACTTCATAATCCAAGGGTCTTAACTATTACGTAGAAGCCCATTAATGATTTAAGGTAGTACCTTTGGATATCCTATTATGAATCCCTCATATGGAGATATGGAAGATTCTATGAGGATTTGGATAATGAATATTCGAATCACACAAAAAACACAAGACATATAAGAAATCACATAATCACATAATTGCATCAGTTTCGTAAAGTAAACTTGAAACAACAAATTTTATTTATATAACAACTGAGTCAATTCAAACATCCAAAAGATAACATACAAGGAAATACAAAAGACTAATTGTTCACTGCTGCATTGTCGTTTGCGTTTGCCTCGTTTATGTTAAACACTCATCCACGCGCTGGATTTGCGTTAACAAGTCTTGGGCAATTGTTTCGGTAGTGAGTAAGGTCACCACATTTATAGCACGACCCAGGTAGAAATTGTGCTTGCGCAGCAACAGGATTTGCAGCAGCTTGATTTGCATAACGGCAGGTATTGACCAAATGTCCCAATCGCCCACAGTGGGTACATTTGTGACACTGCACTTGCTCCAGATGATGACGGTTGCATTTGTTGCACAAAGGTGCTATACCAACATAGTTTTTCCTTGTACGTGGTTGTGCTAGCTGGTTTAGTGCAACCTGATTGTTCTGAGCAACCATTGTGAAGTTTTGTGAATCCTTACGCTTCTTTTTCTTGGATGTCTCGGCCTGTTTATCCTTTGGTTCTTCTTGTGCAAATTTGTCAGATGGTTTCGGGTCGCTCTTTCGAAAAAGCTTACCTTTCCTAATCTGGGATTCAGTCAGGGTAGCGGACAATTCAATGACCTGTCTGAAGGTAGTAGGGTTGCTACCAGTAACGATATCCTGAACTGGGTCAGGGAGACCAGCATTGTACTTCTCGATTGCCTTTTCCAAAGGCGTAACCATGGCAGGACATAATAGGCTCAGTTCCTCATAACGGTAAGTGTAGGCTCGATGTTCACCACTGTCTTGCTTTAGATCGTCGAATTCCCTTTCCAGCGCTCTAAGTTCATGATGAGGACAGAACTCCTTCATCATTAGAGCTCGAAGCTCTTCCCAAGTTTGAGCTAGTGCCACATCGGCACCCCTATCACGCATCACACCGTTCCACCATGTAAGAGCACGCTTCTCGAATGCACTGGATGCAAACTCATCCTTACGTTTATTCGGACATTGCACATGTCTGAATGTGTTCTCCAAACTTTCGAACCATTGTAGGAGCGCGGTTGCTCCTTGAGACCCAGAAAACTTCAAAGGTTTAGCAGAATTGAAGGTCTTGTTGTTATTGTTGTTGTATAACTGATGGATCTGGGTTACTATGCCCGGAAGCATAGCAGCCATTTGCTGAGAGACAAGGGATGCGACTTCTTCGTTGGTTAGAGGTTGTGCATCTCGTCGAGGAGGCATTGTCTAAAAGGAACAAGGGAACATGAGAAACGAGTGAGGTCGTCAATTGAAAAAACAAATGGGTTATTGAAAGCATCGACAAAACACAAGGAAGGCGATCATTCGTTCGTTACCTTGAACAAAACAAATGACACGTAGTGACTAATCAAAGTAAATGGGTCAATATAATGTATCACGAAGACCTGCTTTAGCCTATAAGTGGACACTCATCCCAAGAATTTCTAGGTAAGAGTGACTGGTCCGATTATGTGGATTTGAACTAACACTTTAGCCTTAGACAGAAAACTCAGGATACAGGCATCCACCCTTCCAGATTGCACGTGTTCACACTATAAGACCCAAACTTTGACAAGATTTTGAAAACTTTAAAGGTTCAATGCCTTATAACAAATCATCCTAGAATAGATGATTGGTTTTCAAAGCGGATTCGAAATTTGTGTTCTATTTAAGTTGTTACCTAAAGATGGGCGACAGTATTGTTTTAAGACTAAACACAAGATAACTTGTGTTAGGGTCCTAGGAAGGTTATAGTCTAGGTCAAAGCATTACTAATAACCTAATTCCCTATAACCATTGGCTCTGATACTAACTTTTCTGTCACACCCCGACCACGTAAAACAACAAATCGTGGCGGAAACGTCGGGGAGTGTCGTAACAGAATCATTGTTTCACAACCATGGATTAAATAGTTTCGTTTTATTGAATTATTGAACTCATTGTTTTATTACAAATCAGATAAGTAATAATATTTTCTTTCAAGTTTTAAAGTCGCTAAGGCACAAGTCCATCCTATATGTAGCATGCATCAACAATCATCATATAGCAGCACCTGAAACATATGTAAAAATAGGTACGTCAGCATAAAAATGCATGTGAGATACATAGGTTATATTTAAATAGGATTCATGAATTTGTAAGTTTAAAAGAATGTTTAACAAAAAGTAGTCATGAATTTGTAGAAATGTTTTTTTTATAAATCATGCGAAAATTGATAAGAAATCAGATGGTATAAAAGAATAATGCATAGATAAATAAATAACCAAGTAAAATGAGTTTGTATAAAATATGTTGTTTGTAAAACAAAGTTTTGATAAAAAGGTTTGTAGTATATATATAAAAATATACCTTGGTTTAAGAAAGTCGGATAAGTAATATATTAAAATATATTTTGGTTCCAAAATAGTTAAACAGATAGTAAATCAAATATACTTTAGTTGTTAAAAAAATAGTTTTCGGTAGTATATCATAAGTATACTTTGGTTTTGTAAATAACACATCAAAACTATGCTTTGGTTTTGTAAATAACATATCAAAACTATGCTTTGGCTTTTGTAAGTAACATATCAAAACTATGCTTTGGTTTTGTAAATAACATATCAACTATGCTTTGGTTTTTAACAAAATATATGTTGGTTTGTACATAGTATATCAAATTATACTTTGGTAAACAATATCACATACGGGAGCATATCAAACTATACTTTGGAAGTATATCAAAATATACAAAAGAAAATGTGATTTAGTATTCATTCAAACCTCAGTGTATCAAACTACACCTTAGAGACTATAGAAATACCACAAAGGCAATTTCTATTTGGGTAAAATTCGGTTTCTGACATTCCATACAACAGGAATGTGGTGTCTAATCCTATAGCGCTATATCGTACTACCAATCGGTTTGGTGAATGTATAAAATAAGTACAATCCAACAATTTGTTTTATAGTCTTTGGAAAATTAGTGTTTAAACCATAGATAATCAATCACTTTGTCAAAAGATAAGTACTAGCATGTACAATCAATTTATACTTTGAAATCATGAAAATAACAATTAAGCACACATGTTTCACCCCAAAACATTTGAAAACAGTAAAAGAGGGGATTATGTACTCACTGGAGAGTGCTTAGGAGTCTTGAATAACAACCAAGCAAAGCTAGAGGGGTCACGGAAATCAAACGGCACCTAATATAGGTAACTACATTAATAAACCCGACCTAAATCGGAAGATCGGATAGGATGAGGTTTCATAAAACAAATGAGTGTTGGAACTCATATGATATGGTTTAACAAAACCTACATCCTAAATCGAAACCTAACCTAAGTGCTTACGACTCGTTTAGGTAGCTTACGCTACTTTAACGCGTTGTTTGCGTAAAACGCGTTTGGACCGCCTAACTAGTCCTATGACAAGTAACATATGCCTTAACAAATCTAATAATTTTTCCTAATCAGTTTAGATGTCAAAATTTAGGTTACATATGCTTAAAATGAATTTATGCGCAAAAAGGGCATTTTGGTCATTTTCCTAAGGCATATAAATTACCTATCATACAACTATTTAAACGAAGTAACCATAAGGTATAACCTCGAAAGGTTAGTCCCTATACAACTATGGTCACGAAATATGTTTGGTCGGATCCTAAAGATCGACCAAACGGGTCAAGTTCGAAAGTCTAAGAGGTTGTTTAGGCCGCTTATCTTTCGACCCTATACAAGCACTAACCCTAAAGTGACGAGTTAAACATGTTAAAACATGTTTAACGAAGTTAGAAAACAAGTTTGATATCAAAACAAAGGGTTTTGATACCCAAGAATAGTTTGGTTGCAAAATACGCATAAACGCGTATTTTGACCGAAACTATGACTCGTCACTAAGCCTAACCAACGTGGTAATCAGTAGGTATAGTCACAAGGGACTATAACCATCGTGATTACGCTCACGTTATGAAGTTCAAACGAACTTCGTGTTGACCATTGATCGGTCAAAGCCGAAAGTCAAACTTTGTTTGACTTTCACGCTTAAAAACGCATAAAAGCACGAAAGAATACTTACAAGAGGTCCAAGCTATGAAGGTATTATCTATAAATTCTCAGCTATGAAGCTTTGAGCTTCAACTTAGAGAATATTCAGATCATGTGTGAGCTTGGATTGAAAATATAGGGGGGTTTATATAGTTTTTGGGCCACCGTTAAGATCATTCCTCGATAAACGAGCTTCGATCTGAGTCGTACAAGTGTACCCATGGTTTTAGAATACCATGGGTGCCCCAAAACAGCCCCTAGATTGTTAAAAACCTTTTGCAAAACCAGAAAACCCAGCTGCTGATTGAAATCAGTTGTTTTTGCAGGTCTGATGGGCTTACGCGCCCCGCGTAGACTCGGGAAGAGTCTTACGCGCCCCGCCATAGCTGACCAGATCAGCCAAAGTTTCAAAAAATGTAGTTTCAGTCCCTGCATGTTATTTAGGCCCATTTTGACACGTTTAAGGCCCGTTAACCTCATTTCAAGGCTCCAAAATGAAGTTAAAGCATAGGGAACATGAAACATGCTCAAAAATATCCCGGATGTCAGTTCATTTGGTCGTACGGTTGCGTTATTCGGTTAATTACGACGAAACACGAACGGACGCGAAAAACGATCCAAATTACGCGACGAATGGAATTTTATCATTCCAATCACTAAAATAAAATATTTTAATGATTACATAAATTTTTGGATGTCTGGATATATTCAGAACGTAAGATATGCGCGAAAATGAAAACTTATGCACTTTTTGACGCTTTTAGTCCCTGTTTGATCTAAAAGTTTATTTTTGCGCACCAAGCACCTCAAAGCCTATTTCTAAGCTATGTAAAGGATATTTAGGGCATTTTTAACTTATGATCATGTTCCGGAATGTTCGTTACAGTACGAATCGGCATACTTTCATAGTTTGTCGAAATTAGTCTCTGTAAGCGAATAAACTTGATTTCGACACACCAAACCATCCAAAACTTATTTCTAAGTTATGTAAAGGTTATTTAAGGTATGTTAAGCCTGTATCACTATTCCAGAGTGTTTTTCACGTAAAACTGATTACGTTTACGCATCAGCTCGCGTATAACTTTCCAGAAAGCGATTTAGAGCTCGAAATCGAACAAGAATTGATATGTGCAAATGATACACATATTTATACAAATCCCAAGTATGAAATACGATATTTCATTGGTTTGGTATTTGTATGATGGTTGTAGTGACACAGGTGTCACACATAGGTCGCTATGCACAATATCAAAAGGTAAACGGGTGCAATTAACCGAATAATAAATGGTAACTTGACACTTTTTCCAAACACGCAAGGTTCACATAATTTATTGTTTTGTTTGCCAATTTCACACCCTGGCTTTTGCGGAAGCGTGGGTTTATTTGGTGTGACTTCTTAATACCATAGCTTAATCACAACAAAGCTATATGAAAATAAAACCATGCAGATCATCTATTAATTTAAGTTTGAAAAGTAAAATACCACAACATTGTCTTAATGCATTGACACATGCAACGGAAATTACAACCTAATAACATAAAAAACATTGTTCGAAAGACACAAGCACAAACTTAAGATAGACGTAGTTTAAGAACTGTGACTCGTCCAGGTAAAAGCCACAACCCCTAAACTTGGATGATCCCGTAACTCTAACGCAGCGTGAAAACGTAGCATACCGTGCCAGATCCTTAGTTCCCTGAAATACATGTAAGTTGGAAAAATCAACAAAAATGTTGAGCGAGTTCATGTGTAAGTGAGTATGTAAAACCATTGTAAGTATAAAAATCCTGGTATGTAGCAATTAAAGAAAAAGAGATCACCATTGGGTTGCAAAGCCAATGATATGTGTGAAGTGCCGTAGGAAGACTCAAACCTAGCGGATTTTGCGTTTGGTACAAAGTCACCACCTGGTCCATTAGGCGGGCTCATGGGTTGGGCTCGCTACACCCAGATAGATCTACCGCTACTAACCCTCGGTCCTACAATGAGGATTAATGGCCTCAAGTTGCGCCTACTCACCCACATGATCTATACGTCCTAACCCTCCTTAAGCTAACCATACCATGTAAAAAGTATTCGTAATCATAGTAACATGTATTTCACCCCCGCAGTTTAGAAAACTGAAAACAGTTAAGAGAAAAGGGGGACATGAACTCACCGAAGTGCGTCTCTAACAAGAAATCTCCTGGTCAACCTGCTGTGCGACGACCTACACGTACTAACTTCTATTAGAAGGACGGCCGTGCCTTAGCTTAAGGTTTAATGTCTTTGGGAAATAGTTAGGCAGCTATTTCGTAATTACTTCGTAATTATTTAGTAAATATATTCCTTCCCAAGGATGGGGGTTTTTAATACACGTGCGTTCGTATAACTTCGAAATATATTATTAAGTCTCACTTAATAAAATATATTTTATTTCATTAGTCTAAAATACTTTACTTCCAAAATATAAATATTTTTCCCAAAAATATTATATTTTATTACATACCATTTTCCAAAATAATACTTTGTCAAAATACACACTTATGTGTATTTTCTGAAAATACGTAAGTTACGTTGTAAGGTTCGGGTGGTAATAAATAATACCAGTGTAACTTAAATATTTATTGTGAAGGCGTTCACATTATTTTGGAGCCGTTAATATTCAGTAATATTATTTTTACCCTAAAAATAATATTTACGTAGTTCACAAAATAATCATAAAAATTTACACAAGTGTTGTTATGAAAATATATATTCTAAATATATATTTTAGCAAGTTTTATTTGTGAAAATCCCACCTCCGACACTTAGAAATTTTGTAATAAAATCATGGCGAAATTTATTTGGGAAAAAAAATAAGTTAAAAATTATATTCATAACACTTGTGATAAAAATATTTCCAAGTGTTAGATTTTTGGAAAAATTTCGCCAGAGTTTCCTCTGTAACTGGAGGTGGCCACGCTTTCAAGCGTATCATTTTCTTTTATAAATTCAACCAACAATGTTCCCAACATCATCAAACAATATTTCAACACTAAACTAGTCAAAAATATACGTAAGTCGCAAACACATGAACTTGTGGGTTGTGTAAAAATACGTAGTAACTATCCAATATTTTTAGTAGATCTCGTTATCTTTAAAAATAACTTTGTTTTCTTAAAAACTTTACTTTTAAGGAATTTGAAGTTTTACAACTTCTAGTCGAAACCTACGAAAATATTTCTTTGTTAAATCTTTTGTCACACAAGTGTTTTACACACTTGTTTAGTCACTAAAATACTTTTAGTTTATGAAAGACTCGTCTTTAAAACATGATTTGCATTTTACACTTGGTTCTTCGAAAATACCACTCGTAGATCTATAGATCTACTAGTTTTGAGTTCTATTTCATAAGAAAAATCGTTTTTGCACAAGTTCATGTTTGTGAGTGAAAGGGCTCGTCATCTAGTTATTTTTACACTAAACATAGTGCTAGTTCATGTTCCATGAACATGACCTAGCGTGGTTAGATGGCGATCCGTTCCCCTACTAGCATTCAACAATAATAAATAACCATAACAAAACAAGTTTTAAGAGTTTTACTCTAGTATTTATTCATTAACCACCATGTTTATTATTTTTAGTAAACTTTTAGTTTCGATCTCTAGTGTTCATGATTTTTACCAGACAAATTTCTTATTAACCACTTTAGATAAGATCAATAGGGTGTTTAGAGTCACTTACTACTAGCTCGAGGCTAGGGAAGAAACTAGACGAGAAACGGGTGGTTAATAGCGTGGTGAAGAGGTCCTTGTGTTCCCGAGTGCACCGAGCTTCCTTGTATGAGATCCTTCACACTAGTATGTATGTAGAATAGCTTGATCAAAATGGAAAAATGGATGTGGGTGGGGCTTGGTTCTCGGCCGTATGTGATGAGAGGGAGAAGAAGAACAATTTTTTTTTTTTGAAGTGTGAATTGATAGAATGAGGGTCTTGTGGTCTTATTTATGGACCTCTTAATTTGATTAACCAAGGGATAAGGTGTCTACAAGATTTTAAGCATGAATGATTATTATAATCAAAACTTGTAAGTGGTTGTCCCCTCATGGGACCGAATTCGGTCATGGGGGGAGATCATGGTTGATTTCCAACTAATAGTTAGTGGCATTTTTAGTTTAGTTAGGAATTAAATTAGAGTATTATGTGTGTAGTAATTATAGCGGGTGTTATGGTATTCGGGGACCCTAACTGGCTCAGAAAAAGAAAAACAATGTCCATGATAATATTTTTATGTCCCGGGTTAAGTCCGGTTGTACGGTTGGATATTACTCCGTTAATGTGCTAAATAAGTATTTAAAGTGTCGTTAATATTATTTTTAGTGACACAATAAATTCCCGACACTTTGGAAAGTGTCTAGTAATATTTTTCTCATGTTTTGGCACTTTACTAGTTAGCTTAATGCTGAATTTTTATTTAAAGTGCTGAATTTTGTACTTAAAGTACGTTTTAGGCACATCCGGTCACTATAACTATTACCTAGTGACGCAGTTTAACAATCCTCACCTCCCTACACTCACTACTAGTGTAGTAATCTATTTCCGGCTCATACTGGCCTTAGAGACAGTGTCTGTCTGATGCTGGCTATGTCAACATGTTTACTGGGTATCCCGTATAGTGTGCTCACTGTGCTTTTGTGCATCAAGGTTGTCACTAAGGTTTGTGTGTAAATAATAGAGTGACAGTAATAAAGTATGATGCATGAACATGTATATCTCAGAATTCAAGTAGCAGTTTAATCACAACTGTAAGCAAGCACACTAATTAAGCAGTAGTTAAATATTAATTAATTCGTACGGATACCTGGTTTGGTGAGGGTTGTCACATTCTCTCCCCGTTAAAGAAATTTCGTCCCGAAATTTAAGTTCTGCTTCTAGATGCAGGGTTCTTAGGAAATAAATGGGGGTATTTATCTTTCATGCGATCCTCACGTTCCCACGTGAATTCAGGCCCATGTCTTGCATTCCATCGAACTTTGACGAGTTTGACACTGCTCCTGCGAGTTTTGTTAACTTTCCAATCCGTGACCTCAACAGGTTCTTCAGTGAAGTGGAGCGTGTCGTCGATATGAACTTCGTTAGCAGGAATGATCACTGTTTCTTGTGTTGGACTCTTTCTCAAATTTGATACATGGAATGTATCGCGAACACCATGGAGTTCAGCAGGTAGGTCCAACTTGTTGGCTACAAGCCCAATCCTTTGCAGGATTCTGAAAGGGCCAATGTAACGCGGATTCAACTTCCCACGCTTTCCGAAGCGTGCCACACCCTTCCAGGGTGAAACTTTCAATAAAACCATATCTCCAACTTGGAATTCCAAAGGTTTCCTCTTTGGATCTGCATAGGCTTTCTGTCGGTGGCGAGCCGCCTCGATGCGTTTTCGAATTTGTGCGATCTTATCTGTAGTCTCTTGGACTATTTCAGGACCAACGAGTTGTCTATCACCCGCATCAGCCCACAATAAGGGTAACCGACATTTACGTCCATAAAGAGCTTCAAATGGCGCGGCTCCAATGCTCGTGTGGTAGCTGTTGTTGTATGAAAACTCGACCAATGGTAAATGTTTATCCCAGCTACCACCAAGATCCATTACACATGCTCTCAGCATATCCTCCAATGTCTGAATAGTCCTTTCACTTTGCCCATCAGTTTGCGGATGAAATGCAGTGCTCAGGTTCAACTGCGAGACAAAAGCTTCTTGGAAGGATTGCCAAATCCTTGATACAAATCTCCCATCTCTATCAGAGATAATCGAGAGAGGCACTCCATGACGTGCAACGATCTCCCGCATGTATATTTCCGCAAGTTTACTAGTGTTGTCTTTCTCTTTGATTGGCAAGAAGTGTGCGGACTTTGTTAGGCGGTCAACTATTACCCAAATCATATCATGGCCTCTGGGCGTCTTGGGCAGTTTCGTTATAAAATCTATTGAAATTTGTTCCCATTTCCACTTGGGAATTTCAGGTTGTTGCAGAAGTCCTGAAGGCTTCTGGTATTCAGCTTTCACCTTGGCGCACGTTAAACACTTGCTAACATAAACAACAACGTCGCCTTTCATTCTAGGCCACCAATAGTAATCTTTAAGGTCCTGGTACATCTTATCCGCTCCTGGATGGATAGAGTACCGTGATTTGTGTGCCTCGTCAAAAATAACTTTTCTCAAACCACCAAACAAAGGAACCCAAATCCTTTTCATAAAACATAACGTTCCTTCCTCGTTTGGCACTAATTGCTTCTCCATCCCACGGAGATATTCTTCTTCAAGGTTTCTTTCCTTAAGAGCTTCTTTTTGCGCGGCACGAATGAGCAGGGAAAGATCTGTCTGGATAATCATCTCCAAAGCCCTAACCCTTATGGGCTTGATCCTTTCTTTTCGACTTAGGGCATCGGCGACCACATTCGCCTTCCCTGGATGGTACTTTATCTCGCAGTCGTAATCGTTCAATAATTCGACCCAACATCTTTGTCTCATATTCAGCTCTTTCTGGTGGAATATGTGTTGTAGGCTCTTATGATCTGTGAAGATTGTACACTTTGTACCGTACAGGTAATGTCTCCAGATCTTTAATGCAAATATCACTGCACCTAGTTCTAAGTCGTGCGTGGTATAATTCTTTTCATGAGCTTTCAACTGACGTGACGCGTAAGCTATAACTTTCTGGCGTTACATCAGCACGCAACCCAATCCTTGCCGTGAGGCGTCACAGTATACCACGAAATCTTCGGTTCCCTCTGGTAGCGCTAAGATTGGCGCATTGCAAAGCTTGTCTTTTAGTAGCTGAAATGCTTCTTCCTGTTTGATTCCCCAATCAAACTTCTTATCTTTCTGCGTGAGGAGTGTCAGTGGTTGAGTGATTTTTGAAAAATCCTCAATGAACCTTCGATAATAGCCAGCCAAGCCTAAGAATTGTCGAATCTCGGTTGGCGTCTTTGGGGGTTCCCAATTTTTGATCGCTTCAATCTTTGTTGGATCCACGTGAATCCCATCTCCATTTACCACATGTCCAAGGAATTGGACTTCACGCAACCAAAACTCGCACTTCGAGAATTTAGCATACAACTGTTCCTTTTTCAGCAACTCAAAAATAGCTCTTAAGTGTTGTTCGTGTTCAGCCTTTGTCTTCGAATAAATCAAAATATCGTCGATGAATACAATCACGAACTTATCGAGATACGGCTTGCAGACTCGGTTCATTAGGTCCATAAAAACAGCAGGCGCGTTCGTCAACCCAAACGGCATAACTAGGAACTCGTAGTGTCCGTAACGAGTTCTGAAGGCTGTCTTCGGGATACTCTCCTCTTGTATCCTTAACTGATGGTAACCCGGTCGCAAATCGATCTTCGAGTAAAAACTTGAACCTTGGAGCTGATCGAATAAGTCATCGATCCTTGGCAGGGGATACCTATTCTTGATAGTCAACTTGTTCAACTCCCGGTAATCAATGCACATACGAAAACTACCGTCCTTCTTCTTGACAAACAGGATCGGAGCTCCCCAAGGTGAGAAGCTTGGTCTGATGAATCCTTTGTCTAGCAACTCTTGGAGTTGTGTCGACAATTCCTACATTTCTGACGGTGCAAGTCTATAAGGTGCCCCAGCTACAGGTGCGGCGCCTGGAACTAAGTCTATACGGAACTCCACTTGCCTCTGGGGTGGCAATCCTGGCAAGTCCTCAGGGAAGACTTCAGGATACTCCCTTACGACAGGGATGTTTCAATTTTCGGCTCAGCAGCTTTCTTATCCACGATGTGTGCCAGGAAGGCCGCACATCCCTTCTGTAAACACTTTCGCGCTTTCAGGCAGCTGATGATTCTTAAAGGCGTATCACGCTTTTCACCATGAACCACAATCGTTTCACCATCTTCGGTTGGGATGCGAATGATCTTCTCGTGGCAGACGATTTCTGCCTTGTTACTTGATAACCAATCCATTCCTACTACCACGTCGAAGCTTCCCAACTTGACTGGTAGTAGATCCAAAGCAAACTCACACTCTCCCAATTCTATTACACAACCTCTGACCACTTCATTAGCTTCTACTAACTTCCCATTAGCCAGTTCGATTGAGTAGGGAATATCTAGTTTACTAGCGGCTAACCCAAGCATATTCTTAAACTCTAACGACACGAAGCTATAATCGGCTCCAGTATCAAATAAAACGGATGCAAAGCGTTGGTTTATAGGGAACGTACCAGTAACAACATTGGGATCCTGGCGCGCTTCCCTCGCTTCGATATTGAAAACCCTTCCCCGAGCTTGGTTCAATTCTGGGCAGTTCCTCTTATAGTGCCCAATGTCACCACAGTTAAAGCAACCAAGTCTTTGACCATTTCCGGCTCCATTCCCAACTTGATTGTTGTTTTGGTTACGATTCACAGCACCAGCTTGATTCGCGTTGTTTCCTCGAATGCCATTTCCTCCATTATTTCCTTGAGCACGATTTCCATTACCACCACGATTATTGTTTCTATTTCCAAAACCTCATTGGCCTCCCCGGCCAACAGTGGCCCAGCAAGTTTCCTTCGAGTGACCAACCTTTCCACATGCTTCACATACTTTTGGCCTACACCGGCCAGAATGGTGACGCTGGCAGGTGTTACACTTAGGATGGGTACCCATATACCCCTTTCCTTTCTTCCCACCACTGGTTGTAGCTTGAACCGGTGCGCTTGGTTCTCCTTTCCTGTCGTCACTGCTTGTGCCTTGTTTGAAGTTCGAGAATTTTCTTTTGTTACCCCTGGACGACTCTACGTGAGTCTCCTTCTTCTTTTGCTCAACATCAGAAAACTTGTTTAGGCGGATAGCCTCCTCAGTAAGAGCCACGCTCAGATCAATTGCCTCAGTGATTGTTGCCGGCTTTGAAGAGGTCACCATACTTATGATTTGAGGAGCTAAACCCAAATGAAGCGCTCGATTCTCTTGAATTCCGGTGTAACCATGTAAGGAACCACATGAGATAAGTCGTGAAACCTTTGAACATATTCCGCAATTTTCGGACCTTCCATCTTCAAATGCCAAAACTCAGTTTCCAACCTTTGAATTTCAGCGCGTGAACAATACTTCTTTCGCATAAGCTCTTTTAGCTCGTTCCATGTCATTGCGTATGCAGCGGCTTCACCATGAGTTTGAACTTGTAAATTCCACCAGGACAGGGCTCCGTCCAAGAATAGCCCAGAAATGTAAGTGACTTGCTGGTCTGGAGCACACTTGCTCATTCGGAAAACTGATTCTGTCTTCTCGGCCCATCGGACAAAAGCAACAGCACCTCCGGTGCCGTCAAAGTTTACAGGCTTGCAGTCAAGAAACTGCTTGTATGTGCACCCTGCACATGCATTAGAACATACAAATGTCATTAGCTAACATGCTAGAGATATCCAATTGTATCATGGTATGCCTTAATGACTTAGTATTACCATGAGGTGGATTGTTATTGCCGTTGTTGTTCGAACTGCTCCCGCTGGGTCCTCCTTGTGAGGCTGCGTACTGCGCTATGGCGGCGGCGATGATTTGTTGAAGTTCTGCCTCGTTGGCAGGCATGCGCAGATCGCGTTTCGGTGGCATCTTCTAAAAGATGATTCACATAGGTCAGGTCATATGTAAGTAAAGCGTACGTATAACGATAGTAATAATACATAACATCTCATGTTAAAATAAACCAAACACATAACATCTCATGTTATAGAACATAAACAATCAATCAAACATCACATATGATGAGAATACTGCGATTGCGTTGCCATAAATCGAGACCACAATGTAAAGTTTACAAGTACACAACTGTATCATACAACATCAATGACTAAGGGCTACATCACCCCAGTCCAAAATATCAAATCAGTGTCAACAATATCCAATATACATAACAACAAAAGTCAGGATCAATATGCAGTCTCCCAAAAGCTGTGTAATCTGTGCAATCGCCGTCTTCTCAACAAAAGTCTACTCGTGTCATACAAAATAGCCCTACGCTGATGGCGGTGGAGGAGGGGGAAAATGAGAAAAGAGTAAACGGCGCATGTGATGCCAATCCTCCTCCATGGCTCGATGAGAACGTAACAGATACGCTATCTGCTGCTCCTGAGTCCAAAAACGAGCAGCATAGTCGGGTGATAACGGACGAGGTGGGTGCGATATCGCAGGGTGAGTCTGGCCCTGGCACTGGCATGATGGGTGGTGAAGTCCAGAGAAAAGGCTCGCTAGGTGGAACAAAGGGTGGTACAGCAAATGGTGAAACAGGGGGAACAGCAGAAGAAAACTGTGGTATGACCGGGACAGATATCGGCACATGACCAACGGGGTGAGTCGAGGAACCCTCTCCCGGGCGCGATGGCGGTGTAAACTGACGGAACATAACAGGTAAGTCGGTGTGGTGAATACCGGTAGTATGAACGGGATGCAAAGGAACGTCAGTAGGAACTGGAACAGGTGCTGAAGCAGGTGTAACGGGTACTACAAAAGACGGGTAGTCATCATCATCGTCTATCCACCCATTTCGGGTGTCAGCATATCGTGGGTCAACGTGTGTCGCAAAGGGTGCATGATCAGGCTCTACAGGCACTGGGTCAGGAATAGGAGTAACAACAGGATCAGCGGGTATATCAGCAACCTGATCGTCCACTACCGGTGGAGCAACCACAGGATCCTCAAACAATAATGGAACATCATCATGAGCATCATCATCAACAAGATCACCCCCCAACAGTGGAGCAATAATGGGATGATCGTCAATAGGCAAATCAGCAATCAACGGATCGACAGTGGGTACATCAGCATGAATAGGGTCATGCTCGAATGCGGGGTCTGGAGCAACTACTGGCTCGGGGGCCACAGCAGGCTCCGGATCGTCAAACTCCATCTCGAGATCAGCGGGATCAGCGAACATGGGATCAACGGGGTCAACAGGGTCCTCCATAGGCTGATCAATGTGAATAAAGTCAATCTCCTGGTCTGAATCAAAACCAGGTGGGAAAACGGGGTCTGAATCATCATCAATGTCATGATCAATAGCAAAACTAGGGGCAGGTGCAGCGGACAATGCTCCATCAGGGTCTGTATCATGCGAATAGTGCAGCGCGCCCTACGCGTGTGATGGGGCAGATGCCACAGACTCAAAGGAGTCTGGGACCGGTGAATGAACGGGTGACTCCTCAGCAGGGGCATCCGCGAGAAGTAAGAGATCGCCAGCAGCTATGTGGGCCTCGCCCTCAAAGTCATCCACTAATGGATCCTCGTCAAATAAGTCAACGTTGGCATCAGCGACTACGTCAAGAGGCATATCAACAATAGGGTACGCGGCAAGGGGTACAGGGGCAGGGATCACCGCGAGCGGCAACTCCCCGGCGATAGGGCCATCAGCGGGCTCAGCAACGACATCGGGCAGCGCGAATGGCTAAAAATCGTCCTCATCCGTGCTGGTGGTATCTGACGTGTACACCTCACGCTATGATGACACCATGTCGTCCGATACTATAGGCATGGGGTCCGTGGCGTCCGACTCTCCGGTGCCTGAAGAGGAAGCCATGTCGTCTGTAATACAGACATACATATGCACAGATAATCAATCATATAGTCAGATAAACATATTAGTCACCAATAAGCAATCAAATAGTTCTCCTAGTCCCACTAGCCTCCCAGCCTCTCAGACTGACTCCCTAGTCCCACTAGACAATTCTCTCAGCGTCCCAGACTAACTCCCTAGTCCCACTAGACAATTCTCTCAGCCTCCCAGACTAACTCCCTAGTCCCACTAGATAATCCTCTCAGCCTCCCAGACTGAGCCATAACTAACAAATAATATGTGCTCAACTTTTGTTTGTAAAAACATTTTATGACCTGGATCTGGACTTAAGTGGTATGCAATGTAAAAATGTTTTCGTGAGAGCCCTAGTGATCATAGTCTAGACTCGAGAAGGAATCCTAGTTCGCTATGATCAGAGCTCTGATACCAAGCTGTCACACCCTAGCTTTTGCGGAAGCGTGGGTTTATTTGGTGTGACTTCTTAATACCATAGCTTAATCACAACAAAGCTATATGAAAATAAAACCATGCAGATCATCCATTAATTTAAGTTTGAAAAGTAAAATACCACAACATTGTCTTAATGCGTTGACACATGCAACGGAAATTACAACCTAATAACATAAAAAACATTGTTCGAAAGACACAACCACAAACTTAAGATAGACGTAGTTTAAGAACTGTGACTTGTCCAGGTAAAAGCCACAACCCCTAAACTTGGATGATCCCATAACTCTAACGCAGCGTGAAAACGTAGCATACCGTGCCAGATCCTTATTTCCCTGAAATACATGTAAGTTGGAAAAATCAACAAAAATGTTGAGCGAGTTCATGTGTAAGTGAGTATGTAAAACCTTTGTAAGTATAAAAATCCTGGTATGTAGCAATTAAGGAAAAAGAGATCACCATTGGGTTGCAAAGCCAATGATATGTGTGAAGTGCCGCAGGAAGACTCAAACCTAGCGGATTTTGCGTTGGGTACAAAGTCACCACCTGGTCCATTAGGCGGGCTCAGGGGTTGGGCTCGCTACACCCAGATAGATCTACCGCTACTGACCCTCGGTCCTACAATGAGGATTAATGGCCTCAAGTTGCGCCTACTCACCCACATGATCTGTACGTCCTAACCCTCCTTAAGCTAACCATACCATGTAAAAAGTATTCGTAATCATAGTAACATGTATTTCACCCCCGCAGTTTAGAAAACTGAAAACAGTTAAGAGAAAAGGGGGACATGAACTCACCGAAGTGCGTCTCTAACAAGAAATCTCCTGGTCAACCTGCTGTGCGACGACCTACACGTACTAACTTCTATTAGACGGACGGCCGTGCCTTAGCTTAAGGTTTAATGTCTTTGGGAAATAGTTAGGCAACTATTTCGTAATTACTTCGTAATTATTTTGTAAATATATTCCTTCCTAAGGATGGGGGTTTTTAATACATGTGCGTTCGTATAACTTCGAAATATATTATTAAGTCTCACTTAATAAAATATATTTTATTTCATTAGTCTAAAATACTTTACTTCCAAAATATAAATATTTTTCCCAAAAATATTATATTTTATTACATACCATTTTCCAAAATAATACTTTGTCAAAATACACACTTATGTGTATTTTCTGAAAATATGTAAGTTACGTTGTAAGGTTCGGGTGGTAATAAATAATACCGGTGTAACTTAAATATTTATTGTGAAGGCGTTCGCATTATTTTGGAGCCGTTAATATTCAGTAATATTATTTTTACCCTAAAAATAATATTTACGTAGTTCACAAAATAATCATAAAAATTTACACAAGTGTTGTTATGAAAATATATATTCTAAATATATATTTTAGCAAGTTTTATTTGTGAAAATCCCACCTCCGACACTTAGAAATTTTGTAATAAAATCATGGCGAAATTTATTTGGAAAAAAAAAATAAGTTAAAAATTATATTCATAACACTTGTGATAAAAATATTTCCAAGTGTTAGATTTTTGGAAAAATTTCGCCAGAGTTTCCTCTGTAACTGGAGGTGGCCACGCTTTCAAGCGTATCATTTTCTTTTATAAATTCAACCAACAATGTTCCCAACATCATCAAACAATATTTCAACACTAAACGAGTCAAAAATATACGTAAGTTGCAAACACATGAACTTGTGGGTTGTGTAAAAATACGTAGTAACTATCCAATATTTTTAGTAGATCTCGTTATCTTTAAAAATAACTTTGTTTTCTTAAAAACTTTACTTTTAAGGAATTTGAAGTTTTACAACTTCTAGTCGAAACCTACGAAAATATTTCTTTGTTAAATCTTTTGTCACACAAGTGTTTTACACACTTGTTTAGTCACTAAAATACTTTTAGTTTATGAAAGACTCGTCTTTAAAACATGATTTGCATTTTACACTTGGTTCTTCGAAAATACCACTCGTAGATCTATAGATCTACTAGTTTTGAGTTCCATTTCATAAGAAAAATCGTTTTTACACAAGTTCATGTTTGTGAGTGAAAGGGTTCGTCATCTAGTTATTTTTACACTAAATATAGTGCTAGTTCATGTTCCATGAACATGACCTAGCTTGGTTAGATGGCGATCCGTTCCCCTACTAGCATTCAACAATAATAAATAACCATAACAAAACAAGTTTTAAGAGTTTTACTCTAGTATTTATTCATTAACCACCATGTTTATTAGTTTTAGTAGACTTTTAGTTTCGATCTCTAGTGTTCATGATTTTTACCCGACAAATTTCTTATTAACCACTTTAGATAAGATCAATAGGGTGTTTAGAGTCACTTACTACTAGCTCGAGGCTAGGGAAGAAATTAGACGAGAAACGGGTAGTTAATAGCGTGGTGAAGAGGTCCTTGTGTTCCCGAGTGCACCGAGCTTCCTTGTATGAGATCCTTCACACTAGTATATATGTAGAATAGCTTGATCAAAATGGAAAAATGGATGTGGGTGGGGCTTGGTTCTCGGCCGTATGTGATGAGAGGGAGGAGAAGAACAAATGTTTTTTTTTTTTTTTTGAAGTGTGAATTGATAGAATGAGGGTCTTGTGGTCTTATTTATGGACCTCTTAATTTGATTAACCAAGGGATAAGGTGTCTACAAGATTTTAAGCATGAAGGATTATTATAATCAAAACTTGTAAGTGGTTGTCCCCTCATGGGACCGAATTCGGTCATGGGGGGAGTTCATGGTTGATTTCCAACTAATAGTTAGTGGCATTTTTAGTTTAGTTAGGAATTAAATTAGAGTATTATGTGTGTAGTAATTATAGCGGGTGTTATGGTATTCGGGGACCCTAACTGGCTCAGAAAAAGAAAAACAATGTCCATGACAATATTTTTATGTCCCGGGTTAAGTCCGGTTGTACGGTTGGATATTACTCCGTTAATGTGCTAAATAAGTATTTAAAGTGTCGTTAATATTATTTTTAGTGACACAATAAATTCCCGACACTTTGGAAAGTGTCTAGTAATATTTTTCTCATGTTTTGGCACTTTACTAGTTAGCTTAATGCTGAATTTTTATTTAAAGTGCTGAATTTTGTACTTAAAGTACGTTTTAGGCACATCCGGTCACTATAACTATTACCTAGTGACGCAGTTTAACAATCCTCACCTCCCTACACTCACTACTAGTGTAGTAATCTATTTCTGGCTCATACTGGCCTTAGAGACAGTGTCTGTCTGATGCTGGCTATGTCAGCATGTTTACTGGGTATCCTGTATAGTGTGCTCACTGTGCTTTTGTGCATCAAGGTTGTCACTAAGGTTTGTGTGTAAATAATAGAGTGACAGTAATAAAGTATGATGCATGAACATGTATATCTCAGAATTCAAGTAGCAGTTTAATCACAACTGTAAGCAAGCACAGTAATTAAGCAGTAATTAAATATTAATTAATTCGTACGGATACCTGGTTTGGTGAGGGTTGTCACAGCCAAAATAAATACTAGAAGAAACTTTTAAAGGCTGCAATAAATTGTCGCCAGCGATCTTGAGTAACAGCAGCAAAAACGGAAGGTTGGGAGACGGTGGAGAGTGGTTGTGTCAGCGGGTAGAAATCGCCGGTGCTATTGCATCTAAGGATAGGCGCCCGAGTTTTGAGATCCTTCACAAGAAAACCAAAAGGGTCAAACTCGATGGATACAAGATTATCGGAGGTAAGGCGGTGAACCGGAATTAGATTTTTAATGATGTTGGGGGCAAAAAGGACTTTGTTTAATTTTAAAGGTGGAAAGTGGAGGGGGTGGTAAAGTTTGGATGCCTTGTGCCAAAACCGGAATTGCCATGCCATACCAACAATAATATTTTTGTTAGTGCACTTATTAAAATTAGACGGAGAGTAGATACCTTGTTCGTTTGCCGAGTGAGAAGTTGCACCAGTGTCCATGAAGGCGTGATCTGGTTGGTTTGAAGCCATGGTGTACAAGGCCTGCTCAATATCCGTAGGAGTGTAGGTGTTGGAAGTGTTTTGATCAGGCCGATGGTCGAGTATCCCTTGTGAGTTCTGGTTGGTGATGTTCGGCTTGGAGGGGTACGGGCAAGGTGGCGAGTTGTGGCCCGAAGAAGTTTGACCATGAGCAGAGGATCCGTGCAGCAGCGAGGCCCATTGGTTCGCCATCCAGTTACTCGGGAACATAATGTATGGGTGATTTGGGGCGTTCAGTTGAGAGCCACGGTTAGTGTGGTTTCGATTGTTGTTGTAGTTGCGGCCACGGTGCGACCGCGTCCGCGTGAGCGACCACGGCCACGATCAGCAGAGCCGTAGTAGTTGGGCGATGGAGATGAAGTCGGGGACGAAGATGACACTGAAGCGGTGAGCGCGGTGGCGGACTGTTGAGCGACGCGAGTAGTTTGGCGCTTCTTTTTATCTTCTTCCATTATAAGGCGCGAACGCACCTCGATGAAATCAGGAAGCGGGTCGCGATTTTGTAACACCGTGGAAATACTATCATATTGTTCCGTTAGCCCAGTTAAGATTTTGATCACCAACATACTGTCATCGGCGGGTGAGCCAACAGCTTTCAGCTGATCGGCGAGGTGTTTCGCCCGCTGACAATACTCGGACATGGAAGAGAAGCCATCTAGACTGAGGTGTGCGAACTCCTGACCAAGAAAGACAGCCCGAGTAGTTTTGTTGTCGTTAAACTGGTTCTTCAGGGCTGTCCAGGCTTCGTAGGCCGTTTGTCCAGAGGATAAGATGATGTGAAGGAGAGCGGGGGAGATAGTCGCATACATCCATTGAAGTACGACTGCATCTATGCGCTGCCAAAGGGCTGCTTCAGCCGATTCAACGGCCTTTTTCTCTGGATCCGTGGAGGAAGAAGTGGCGGAATCCGGCAGAGGGCTGAGATGGTCAAGGACCTCGAATACTTGGCATTGAACCTTGAATAGAGTGGACCAGGTTGTGTAGTGGGCGGAGTCGTTCTCAAGGGTGATTGGAACGTGAGTTTTGATGTTAGAGACCGTAAGAGCTGGGTGAGCTTTGGTGTCCATGAGGGAAGGTGAAGCAAAGGGTAGGAGAAGAAGATGCAGGGGAAGAAAGAATCAGAGATGAAGGGGGAAGCCGACGGCAGCGGGCAAGAAGAAGTAGGGTAGGATCAATAGGCGTCTGATACCATATAGGAATTATTGTTTCATTGTTTTCTCTCACTGAACAACATCAATATATATATATAGTACAAACAGAATCTCCTATTGATAAGGAGATATCCTATGATAATTATTTACAATAAATTCCTATTATATAAATATTCTATTAGTTAACTATGCAATCATTCTGATGAAGCAGTGGTTAACCAGGGGTTAGTCTATAAGGCAGGACGTAAGTCAAGGAAAATAAAATGGAATGTATTACCAATAATATTTATTCAACTCATACTTAACTTAGAAAGCATCTTCGCGTATAAGGCAGGACGTAAGTCAAGGAAGTACTCACACCCCTTAGCACCTCTGAACCTCTCACGTCCACCGACACCTTGCCCGCCGTTGACCCCACTCCATACCGCTAACTTGTTGGTACCCTTCAATATCTTGCTTTCACCCGACCTGACATCTCCTTTGCTGTTAATAAACTCTCCCAATTCATGCATTCTCCGAAGCAGTCACACTAGCAAGCTCTCAAAAGGGTCCTCTGATGTTTAAAAGGAACGGTGCACTATGGTTTGTTCTTAAATCGCCACTCCCCACTAGACTTAAAAGCCTTCTCCGATTCCGACTGGGGGGCATACACGATGGGGGACGATCCACAACCGCCTACTTACTATACCTTGGATCCAACCTCATATCATGGCGTTCATCAAAACAAAAAACTGTCTCTCGTTCCTCTACGGAGGCTGAGTATAAAGCCATTGCAAATGCCGCTACAGAAGTTGCGTGGCTTAAGAATCTACTTGTTGAACTCAGGATCAAACACACAGTGCCTCCTACCTTATTTTGCGATAACACCGGTGCCACCTACCTTTGTGCAAACCCGGTTTATCACTCCCCCATGAAACACGTTGCACTGGATTATCACTTTGTCAGGGAACAAGTCACGACCGGTTGTCTATGCGTCTTGCACATCAGCTCTCAAGACCAACTTGCTAACATGATCACCAAACCGTTGTCTTGCGCACCATTTCTACGAAACCGATCCAAGATTGGCGTATTCAACGGATCCTCCATCTTGCGGGGGCGTATAAGGTAGGATGTAAGTTAAGGAAAATAAAATGGAATGTATTACCAATAATATTGTATTCAACACATACTTAACTTAGGAGCGTATTTCACTCCTGTAAAGATGCTTTCTCTTTTTATTGTACTGCCTATATAAGGCACTTGTATCTTGCTCTTGTAAATGTACTGTAAAGCAATACAAATTAAAATAAAGCATTTCACTTTTATCTTTATAGTCCACGGGTCGAGTTTCGTCAAGTAGGGTTAATCCCTTCTTTTCTCGATCGATGGTCGGGTCGCCCTCTAATTCGCCTCCTGCACAATGAAAACACATCGTGACTCATAACAAGGAGGATGGGGTGGGGTGGCTCCTTGTTACCACTCTCCGGTGTGAGAATAAGTATTTGCTTTGAGTAGTATTTGTAAGAGAGCAGATTAGCGTTACCTCAAACCTCGTTCGGCATTGGCATTTATAGCCGAAGGGTGAAGGAGAAAGGCCCAAAGGGCCGCTAGGCGGGCCTCGGACCTGACTGACAACGCGTAGCCCTTTGTAGGTGTGTCAGGAGCACATGTCACAGGAGCGTTGGGAGCATCCGGAGGTGTTGCCACGTCCTGCTGGTGTTGTCAGTCTATATACCAGCTTTTCATACATGGGGCTGGCCAGCTGCGCATTGGGCGGTCAGCAGACCACCGTTGTCAGTGCCCGGGCAGACCACTTCCTGGTTTGGTCACTGAAGTCAAAGTGTCAGTTTGATGGGTTGGTAAAATTCCATAGCTTAATGGTTTTAATTTCGGTTAATTACACGAAGTTACTTTCTAGAATACACTACTTTGATATGGTTCGTGTTTTGCAGGCATTAAGGGGTTTAAGGTGCATTTTGGAGATTTACTGAAGCTTTGGGCGGATGCTAGAGAGAACATAATTGAAGAAAATGCAAAAAGAGGCAAAACTGAGCTGAACTCTGCGCCAGAAACAGTCCAAACTTCATTTTAGCTTATCCTGAGCTAGAAAATGAGTTTTGTGGCTTATAATATATGCATTTGTGGTAGCTCCACGAGATGAATCAAAATATAAGGTTTTGAAGGGCCATAAATTGACGCATTATCTGCTGCACACCGGCTGATTAGTAAAAACGAGATTTTTTTAGAGAAACGTCAATTTTGGAAAAGGGGGAGTTACACTTTATTATTCCTTCAACTCCCATTCATTTGAAAAGAAGGAAAACACTCTCTAATGATTCCCAATCATGATGATCATCCAAGAACCAAGATTTCTATTGCTAGTTCTTCATCCTCAAGATCTGAATTCCAATCCTCCAACACCATGAGAGGCTAATCTTCTAGGGTTTCACCCCGGTGTAGACTTTGTAAGATTTTCTAGGGTTTGAACATT